>CATIWJ010457286.1:0-21026 GCA_949640765.1 Croton laevigatus | reverse complement strand
TTCTCCAACTACAGTTTCTTGGTTTGAGAAGGATTCATTAGCGAGTTCTCTAAAGCTTGAGGCTATATTTGGTACTAAGAAGAATCAAAGAAACCTGCAAAGAATGTTCAACTAAATGGAATCTACTGGATAGTATTAATGAATTTTTTTTGCCAAAATAAAAGACAAATTAGCTTTATTCGAGCATGATTAGAATCTAGAACCTTAATTAATTAGACCCTCAACTTATTACTCCAAATGTGAGGAAAAAGGGCTTTTATATATATATCTATATATAGAAATACTTTTATTAAAAATAATAAAAAAAAACATATTTTGAATAATTAAATATTTTGATGCAAACGATATTAGCTGGGCAAACAACTTGTATTTCAAATTAGATAACTTTTACAATTTTACGTAATTTTGTCATTTTCAAAATTGACTTCACTACATCTAAAACTCACATAAAAATTTGAGTAATCAAACTACTAAACTCCATTAATGTAAAATTATTGTCCAACTTAAAAATATAATTTTTATACAAAAGTAATCAACTATACACATTCTATTCAAATTAAACATACCAAAAACACATAAAAAGTATCATAAAACAATAAAAGCCACAAGCAATACAATCAAAACTGAATACCCATGAGCCAAACAGATTTGAGAGATAAAATAAGAAAATTGTTCTAATAAATAAAAATTTGAAACTTATTTAAAAAGAAAACTATATGAAACAAAATAATAAAGAGTAATGAAAAAGGATAAAGGAATCACGGGTTGCTCCAACAATGGGGAAAAAATTTCAAAAGAAAAAGAAGAGAGGAGAGACAGTAATTGATGATTATGACTGTATTTAATTCTTGATATGGAATTATAGCTTATATTATAGTCCATTATTGCCGCTATCAAATTGTCAACTTATCTTATGAGGAAAATAAAGTAATTATGAAGATGTTAAAAAAATAATATTGAGAGCATTATTATCCACCACATAATTTGTCAAATTTTTTCGATTGCCTACCTACCACCTTCATCAACCATTTATATCCTCTAGTAATTCCAACAAATTAATTCATAAGAAACGTAAAAATAAAAATGACTGATTCCGAACCTAGATGTGGCTCAGGTTTCGAAAATCCGAAGCTCTAGTAAGTAAAAGAATCTTGTTACATATCTTGCATCGCCAAGATCCTGTTGTGTTTGATAAATATTTTCAAACAAAACAGTATTACATGGATAAGGAGGGACTTTAGCCTAGTGGTAACGACCAAGTGTCCGTGGAGGCTAACCAGAGTTCGACGCCCCACGACAACATTTGCGGCCCTCCTGTACCCCTCCCCCATATCTAAGGTAAAAAAAAAAAACCAGTAGGTTTAGTTTATTTTTTAAAAAAATTCGACTCAGTATCGTAATAAAAATTGTAGTATTAATTATGTAAATCCTTCAAAGGCTCAAACTAACTAGCTATAATATATCATTTTGGTTCTCTTCAAAAAAAATAAAAATAAAAATAAAAAGTTCATTTTGGCACCAAATAACAAAAATTGATAAACTAATCATAAATTTAAGATTACATTTTAAGATTTAAAACATGGTCCATTGTGAGACTATATACATTACCTTCTTTTTTTTTTTAAACATAGATACTCTATCTCTACTTGGAGATTTGAGGAAAGAGATTGATAAGCCTCGAATCCGGGACTTCAGGTTCCAGAAAAGAAATGCCTTACCATTAGACTTCTCTTGGGCTTGAGATTATACATTACCTTCAATTAGATTATGTATACGCATAAATGTACTCATAATTTTTAGTAAGCTCCGAAATTAATTTATTGATTTCATCAATATTCAGGAATGAATAAGGACAAAGAATTATAAACAAAAACAATGCCAATTCACCAAACATAAACATAACATGTCTCCAATTTTTTAAATCACAAATCTCAATGAAAAAAGATAAAATAAACCAGATCATTGGTGGTATAAAATTAATTATAATAGTAATATTTTTTTAATATAGAGGAGGTTATGATGGACCGAATAATCTTTTATGAGCACTAAATTAGTACTAACAGTGTGATTGGTAAACATCAAACTTAAAATCTCCACATCTTACTATTTTCGTGTAATGTAGAAAGATTAATCAGGCCCTGGCAAATATGGTAGTATTAATTAATATCTCACAAAGTATATACTAGTATTATTTAAGTAAACCGTAATCCTGTAATTTTTAATTGGGATAGAGTATGAATTAAACTTGCTTTGTTAGTTTGTTGTATTGATGATGGTAGTTGAGTGGGTTATTCTTAGAAAGATTTAACATTGGCTAAATACACAAACTCACCTTTGAATTTTACAATTTTTTTTTTTTAAATAGAAATATGAATTTTGTGAGTGATCATTTAGACACTTGAACTTATAGAAAGTATTTAGTAGATACCTAAACTTATATATAAATGATCATTTAGACACTTGAACTTGTAAAAATTTGAATAAACTCATACCTTGCCATGTGTCTTTTCCTCCTAGGTGAGGTATTTAATAGGTTACTTGTACAAAATTCAAGTGTTTAACAGGTCACTCGTGTAAATTCAAGTATCTAATAAGTCACTTTTAAAATTCGGAACTCCATAAGAAAAAATATATAAAGTTCAAAGGTGGAATTATGTGTTTAGCCATTTAACATATATATATATATGATAAAATAATTTGGAACTAAACAAAATATCTAAACTACCTATAAATAGATTATTATAACGTGAAGGTGATTTGAATTTGCTTAAAGAGTTTTCGGATTCGAGACGAGTTATATGTAACTATTTTTGCTGAAAGATTCATGGATCCTATGAATGGACAAACCTAGGTTTATCTAGAGAGGTTCCAATCTTCTCAAACTTTTATTTTAATTTTTTTTTAATTTCATTTATGTTTTGTATTTTTTATAATTTATAAATAATTACAATACATCTACTTAATATAATTCATAGTTCATCCGTTATTAGTCACGTGTTGGTCATTAATGTCAGATGCATAACCTGAATGAAGTGCGGACACCCAAGACCTGGCAGAAGGAATGGTGATACACTTCTGCATCAATCAAGGAATGACATTTTTTTTAGCTACATGTGGGGGAATCACGCAAAGTGTAGCAACAGAGGCAGGTGAATTTAAGAACAAAATACATTATTTTATTTTTCTTTTAAATGGGAGCATGTGTCTATCACCATTTTTGCCTATAAAAGATTGCGAGCACTTATACCCTTTTGTCATGTAATTATTTAAATTGTTATTTTAATTAACATCCCAATTTTCTTTTAATTCCTTTGTCCTCTTTTTTTTTTTTTTAAAACATAAATTCCTTTGTCCTCTTTAGCTATAGATTAAACAAACCGTATAATATTAATATTAATTATTAATCATAATGGTAAAGACATTGCATGAAATAAACTATTACCAAACCCTGCTTGTTTTGGAATTGGGTAAATTGAAGAGGTAACGTCCCTAAAGAATAATGGAAAGCCAACTTTATTTAATTGTGACCCATAATTTATTTTCATATACTACTATATATGTATTACATAGAAAATTAATTATTGTTTTAATCGGATTTCTTTTATGTCCATTTAATTTTCATGAAGACCAGAATTCGAACCAGTTTTTCATTTTGAAAGCGCAATGTATTACTATAATATCAATTGCTATTCTAGTGAAGTTGGAATTTTTTTTTTCATATTTTTTAGTATTTAAATTGAAAAAATCAAATTCTGATTGTTACATTAGGTCATTTGTGCTTTTTTTTTTCTTTCGTTGTTTCTTTTCTAAGATTGCTTGAATTTTTCAAGTATCAAACATGACAATACTAACATATCTAGGCATTATATGCTTTTGATTTCATATATACTTCTATGAAATGGTAGATACACAGTTAGGATCTTTGCTTCTCCCCCTCCCACCATTTATGCCACATTTGCTTCCATCCCAAGTTTTACGTGCAATTTAGGCAGCTTGCCAAATGTTATCTATTTAATGTCGGAAAGTATAAGTAAATAGCATATTTTTTAAATTTGCTTTTGTTAGGTATGACTCATATACTAGTTAAGGGACAAATGCTGAAATGGAGTGACAACATTTGTCCAATGGAAAGAGTTTTGTAAGTGGGTTTGTGGTGCAGGGGCAAAGCCCCCGCGGTACTGTACATGTTACTTTTGTAATTATACCAGAAGTATATATATAGATAAATGAATTATTCTCTAAATAAGAAAGAATAGATATATATATAACCTAAAGGAATTATTCTCTAAATAAGAAAGAATAGCCGTTCTGCTCCCGATGACTTAAGCATGTTACCGAACCTCGTTAAATTGTTGTGTTCTTTATATTTTGATTGTTTGTTTATATTCATGTGATTATTAGTGTTGTTTTCTCAACAGTTTTAGTAAACTAACTTTGAAAAATGTAGTAAATAGTATATTTGTTTTTTATTTTTACTTTTCTACTCCTTTTTTATTTTTTTTATTTTAATTTCTTTTAAATAAAATAAAAAAAATATTATTGATTTTCGACGATCGGCCTGTGAAAATTCGGCCAAATTTCGGTTTTTTTTGGGGGGGGGGGGGTTGTGGAGGTTTGGAGACCGGATGGTTCGGCATCAATTCGCTGGGAGTTAGTTAGAGAAAGGTGAAGGTCTGACGGAGTATGGTATATATATAATTCTATGTAATAATAAAATATAGTTTGGCTTGTGATACAATGAAAATGTGTGTTTTGTCACTTCGAATCCCTTGATAAAATTATATTTTTCTCTGGTATATGATATATAAGTCGAGCCGAGCCTAGCTATATACCCAATCGGACGGCGGTCAAACAATTGACCAAAAAATTAATATTTTTGAATTTCTTTTTTTTAAATGGAGCATTTTTAGAATTTAATTTTTTTTAGAGATGTGTTATTTATTATATTTTGAAAACTTTGTGCTATTTAGTAACTATTAATTTCTAAAATGTGGAATAAGCTTTTTTAATTTCCCAACCGGGCTATAAACCAAAAGTACTATGTAAACATACCTTTTTCTATATAATTGTTTTCTAGCCCCACAAATTACACATATTGTTTATATTTTGGTCCATATAGCTATAAATGTGAAATTATAATTTTGTTGTAAAATGATCATTTGCCTATTTTTTTGCTAGTCAGTAATTTCAAGCCCATGACATAAAGTTCGTCAAGCATCCACTGTTCATAGTTAATCTCAAAATTAGAGAAGGTACGTTCAATGTATCTATATATTTTTTTTCATATGTCAAAATTGTTAATGACAAAATAGTTTGCTTTGTTTTATTTATTTATTTATTTTTATCATGATTACATCATGAAGATACGTTTAAAGTTTAGTATTAAACAAAAAATAGAAGAATTTGGATTTGAATTGTCTACCTTTAAGACTTATAAGTAAACTCTTTATATATTTCATTTGGAGTAAGAAAACTAAAAAGGTAATGCTAAATTAATGTATTTTGGCGGTGTGATTCAAAATATTTAAATGAAATATGTAGTATTTGCTTGTATGCATATGCAATATGCAAAACCTAACCAAAATAATTATGATGTCATGCTTTTATATATATATGGAGACTCAAAAAGGGCAATCAAATGCGGCTTCTCGGAGCAGAAATTGGATGATCCTGCACAGGCGCGGCGTGGATTTCACGATACTACACTGTATCTTTTGTCACCAAAAGCAAGGGCTCATACCTTTACGTTAAGATTCTCTACTTCATCAATACATCACATCATATTCGCCTATTAAACTACAAATTGGAATGACTATAGGCAGTTGCGGATCCAGAAATTTCAAATTGGGTAGACACAATTATAAGGGATATGAAATATGGAAAAAATCAATAATTAAAACTAATAACAAATTGATAAAAAATAACAGATGAGCTTTGTTTAACAAAACTTCAACAATGTTTATTATATTTATTTAAAATAGATGAGCTTTTGGATTAAAAAAGACTTGAAATTCGTGAAGACCAAAATTAATGAGGAGACTTGTAATTTGAAAATTATTGCTAATGAATTGTAAGGTTCTAATAAGAAAATTGGAATTGAAAGGAACATTGAACAAGTACAATACAAGCAAACACAAAACAATGCAAATTAAACTAAATTAGTTCATATAAATCAATTAAAGCTGGCATAAATCATCAAAATTGGCACATAATCATCAGTTTTGCATTTTGATCGATTCATATGGTGGGCAATATTATCATAAATATTTACTCATGTAATCCATTCATATCAATCACCAGCCATAAATCATCAATTTTAAGAGTTAGCCATTACTCTACTGTAAACCATAAATAACGGAAGAAGAATATGAAATAATATAATGAAATTAGCAATTAGAATCATTGTCTCGGTATTACCTCTAAAATTTGTTGATTGAAATTCTGCATTGCACCACGTTCCACTAAAATCAGCCAAGCTTTTTCTCTTGTTTCTGCCACTTATGAAGAAATTTTAAGAATTTTGTACCAATCTGTTTTCCTTTTTCTAACTTATTCCTTAAGTTAAGGAATGGGTAATAATGACTATAGCGTATAGTGCGGCACTTTTATTTTTTTCTTTTTTTTTTTAATTTTAAAACTCATCCTATTTTTTTTTTATTTTTTATTTTTTAATGGGTAGACTTGTCTACCTTTTTCGACACTATATCCGCCCTTGACTATAGGCCCATAGCTTATGAAAATAAGGTTAGTACAAATTGGTAATGACTATAAAACCTTTTTGATAAAAGTTATATATATATATATATTAAAATGAAACCGTCAAGTTGGTCCATAATTGTAAAGCTTTGATGAGACATAGCTCATGCAGAAGGGCCAAAAGGAAAAAAATTAAAGAAAAGAGCTAGAAAGAGAGCGTTTCATTGAATGAGGAGTCGTTCTGTGATATTAATCTTAGAAAGAGAGAAAGGGTCATATAGGAGGAGAAGAAGAATAATAAGTGGGACCAACTCTTCTCAAGATTCAATGCACGAGTTTAGTCTGCGTACAGCACGCACCAAACATTCATTTTTTAATATTTCCCTCATTACTTTTGCAACTACCCTTTCGTTTCATGACCCTACACATCTTGGGGGTATCCACAAATACAATAGAGCTCTTTGGTTGAGTTTGAATATCAATTTATTTATTTTTCTAATAGAGTTTCAATCTTAATTTATGAATACATAGAAATGATTAAAATCTAACAAAAAGTTGAATCAAACTATAACTGATATAAAAATTGAAAATTAAAAAAGGTAAAATCAGACTCTCATTAATTTGATTATGCATTAACAAGTAGTGAATCCAACTGTAATTATATTTTTATTATTCAAACTTTGTGTAATCGCTAAAAAGTAAAATTGAGTTTGAGATTAGCCACCATTATGAAATGCTCTTTTATTGTTTTGCGAGGTAATTTTATGATCTCTTGACACTTTTTTTTTTGAAATTGTATTTGAATGCAGATTGAGAGAATTGAGAACTCATTTCGAACTTCTCTCAATCAAATAAAATAAACTTATTGATGAAAATAAATTAGTAGAGAACCAACTAAAAAAAAAAAGAAAAGAAAACTATAACTTTTAAATGAAAAACTGAAAAATCAAACAAATAATGAAAATGACAAGAAAAAGGGACATCGAGGAAATGGTGAGCTTGTAGGGTTTCAAAGAGAGAAAACAATAGAAAGAATACATTATATGGCTCTATTAAAATAGGTACTTGACTAACTTGACTTGACTCAAGCCGGAAGTGATAGTCCTCAGCCACAGTGACGGCGGTGCAGCAGTCGGAGGTTAATGGATGATGAGGCAACTTGCGGTGGTATAAGTAGTTAGATTTTAGTGGGTAGTTGGGAATCTCTAGGGGGATGAATATTCATTATTGAAGCTTTGTGTTTACTTTTTTTTTTTCCCTATTAAATTTGAAGGTACTATTTCTCACCAACCCCAATTTTGTTTGTTATTATTATTTTTAGTTAGTTCTTAATACAATAATCAAGTATAGTTTTTTATTGCAAGGAGTAAAGATTCCTTGTTTAATTTAAACACCTAATTGGCCTAAAACTAATATTATTTTATTTAATTTATTAATTTACATTGCATCCACACAGAATACAAAATCTTGCAGAAAAGTAGAGTTTCGGTTTTGGCATGATGTACCATCAATGAAAATGATATATACGTAAATATACATTTGTTTTATAAAATTCATAATATTATATCATATTAAATAACGCTTATAAGCGTGTGAGTTTAAATAAATATACTTTTATTCATGATAAATTCAACGAACTCAAACTATCTGTTACGGAGATAATTTTTTATAATTATACATATTAAATAAACGAAAACTCTCTTAATAGAAATAAGTCAATTCCAAATTATCAATTTTAGTGCTAAATGAGATGAACAATATTTACTTCATTCAAATACTATTATAAGTGAAACAAAAATTGATTTTAAACGATGTTTATTCTTTTCTAGTATAGATGACACAACACAAATTCGAAATATTCACTTAGAACGACTTTAATTTATTGGAGAAATGAATAATTTTTATAAAAATAAAGAATATACTAACATTTATTAATAATGATTAAAAGAAAGAAGAGAGTTTTTTTTTCTTTCGGTGATATGATATTTAAAAAAACCATGTCACGGACTAGCATAGTCTGCTTCTATATCTACACAAGTACATTATAGTATAGACAACGACAGGTCGTTTGCATTCAAAATACTACGATAAGTAGGTGCTACTATTAGCATTATTGATGGCTGACTGAAAGGCAGCTTCATGGACTGGAAGGACACATTGGAGGGTATATTTGGGGTTGGGTTAGGTAGCTGCCAATAAGGTTAGATTTGAGGGTTGTGTTGGCTTGGAGTTCAGTTCCAGTCACATGGGAATTGGGTTTGGTGAATGGCTTACATACCATAATTCGTATATTCACTATCATCTCTGCCTGTCTTTTAAAATCATCTTGTCTTTTTCATTTTGTCCACACACCCCAATAGATATTCTACACTTTTCCTCTTACTGCCAAAAAAATAAAAAAAATAGTCTCATTCGAAACGGAGCGGTCAAGACTATGAGCATGTTTAACAAAATTAATCGTTTAAGTAGCATTTACATTTAAATAGTTCTTAATTAATCATAGTAGATGTTTATAAAGTACTGAAAGCTAAGATGTAAAAAAGCTACAAAACCAACAAAAACTATCACATAAACTACTTTTTACCAAATGCTAAAATAGTTTTTGCTCAACACAACCTATGTATTTAACAAGTGATCAAATATGAGTAAAAAATATGTGTTGGATCACAGCGGTTGGGAATTAGGGAGGGCTCTAAGCCCAACATTTGTATGGGCCTAAAATATCCACTATGATTTTGCAGTGTTAATTGCTAAGAAGTTTCTCCATCCAGAAAGTGAGTTTGAAGATAGATTGGGAGTTGAAGGAACTGGAAACCAGAATCAAGAAACTTTGAAACCTTGAACTTTCTTTCAACAATTGCAATGTTTAAAAGCTCAAGCAGCATAGCTATAAATTAGAAAAGGTAAAACCAACACGCCGATAAAAATTGGGGAAAAGATAAAGAAAATCTAAAAACAGAAAGTCAGAAATCTCCGACTCACAGGCAATTCACAGGCAATGAGTTTATATATTCAAGATTATATTGTCTACAATTCAGTGTCACAGAATCGGACCATTAGATTAGACACCATTCTCCTCGCAAAAGGAATGTAGCTCAGACTATACCTGCAATGGCTCAAATGGGAGAATGTAAGTAAATCGGATGACCATTGATTATCTATTATAGAGATTCCCATATGAAAGAACTGTTGGAACCACGCAGAGCAAAAAATTTTAACAAGAAATGCGTTATATCAATTTCGCGTGGGCGATATCTTGCGTTGATTGTATTGCAATGTTGATTGTATTGCAATATTGAGAAGTCTGTAATTCAGGTTATATGTTAGGGCTTTTCAGAAAAGACACATTTAGTTGTGGAAGGATCCAGAAAAGCTCACCAAATAAGGGCACAAATCTCGCAGATGATGGCAATTACAGTTAAGATCTTGCTATGGATCTGCATTATGAAAAGAAAACATGAAGATAACAGCTTCAGCTTGTACCATAATTGGATAATTGGATAGTATGGAGCATGTTTGACGAGAATGAGCTAAATTGAAAAGATGCCCACAGGTGAGCATAATGGACAACTGAAGTTGAGACCGGGAAGGGGATTGTGGTGCAAATTTAACCTTTCACCTTAAAAAACTCTAAAGAGACTTAAAAATTTTTCAAAGGGATAAAAAAAAAAGGAAACTGGATCATCGATAAATCCAGATGTTTAACTTACCAATAGAGCACAAATAAGAGACAACACAACAAAGCCAAGGTAAATTGATGTTGCATAAACACGAACAGAGTCAAACATCATACTCAGCTGCTGTCCAGCTCCGATAAGGAAGACTGTGCTGCCAATCGAGAACACACGAGAATTGAAATTTGAGTAATCTTGATAAGGAAAAAAAAAAAGAAGGATATTCTTAACATTATGAGAGAACATGATACCCAGATAATAAATAAAATGAGAGAAAAAAAAAAAGAGGGGGGGGGGGGGGGTGTGGGGGGCAAAAAAGCAACAAAAGGGAGATGTAAAGTTTTGAAACCACGATGGATTCAAGGGGAAAATCAACATACCTTCCTACTGCCAACAAATTCCCAAAGGTGAATAATAATGCAAATTTGATAGGCTTGGCAAAGACAATTAACGACTGCAAGATAAGGAAGTCAGTTATATTTCATGTCAACATGCATAAAATGTTATAAATATCTCAAAATCAATTTGCATCGATAAACCTTTCGAGATGTAAGCATTGCATACTTTATATGATCAAGCAAAATCTAATTTCTTTTCTACTTCAGCATCTCCCTTCTGTTGCTACATAATTCCTATATCTCTGCCTCATTTAAAATTTCTGTAAATTCGTTTACAAAAAGAAGGAAAATACAGAGTTTATATGCAACCCAAAATGAAAAGGGTAGCACAAAAAAAGTTCAAATTTTGTTGATATTAGTAACTTTACCCAGATCAAAGAACACTATTTCACTAACAAGCTGATCCATAGAGGAAAAAACTGACAAAATGAAAATTAAATTTCCTAAACATGAATTTCCTTATTAGGAGATTCTTGAAAGGGACTTCATTCAGGTGAAGTAAGTAGTACCATACACAAGACTATTGCAGTTTGAGGGGGATTGCAAAAGGCGTACAAATAGTCAAAGAATCCCAACAATTTTCCTTCACCATGGCAAATTCTGGTTTAGATTGAAACCTTCTGTCAATTTTCATAATCAAATCCACTACTTTATGGAAACTACTCAATCTCAAATGCCAAAAGGAATTAATTCCGTTAAATTCCATTAATCGTCGTGTACTCATTGCAAGTGAATGATTGATAAATACATCAGATAAACACTTGATTTAGGATCCATACCAGAATCATACAAGCCAGACCAGCAATCAAACAAGCAGCAAATGCATACATTCTCTGATAATCAAAAGAATAAGATTAATGAGTAATCTATTTTGGTTATCAAGATTTTCGATAGGAAAAAATATATTGAAGAAAATTAAAACCTGTGTAGCAGAAAGGGAGCAAAGGCCATCGGATTCACCTTCCAACAAGCTTTCTCCTTTATCTTCATCGTCTCCAGCTATGAACTGGTTCAGCTTCCACATTTTTTTTCTCTCCAATTTAACGGTTTCTCCATTCTAAACTGAGAAGGAGAAGGTAAAACCAAAAAAAGCTAAAGCCTTTTTATTTTAATTTTTTTATTTTTAATTATTTATCCTCTTAATTTTGGGGTTTTTTTTTTAAATAAAAACGATGTCGGTTTAGTTTTTGAGTTTTTTTAATTATAAACCCCATTGAAATTGATACATGTTGCTTATCGACAAGTTGCGTTTCTCTAGCTTGAGACAAATAAACCCTAACTGATCGGAAATCACAGTGAAAAACGCCATTAGAAGTGGTTATTGATAGAGAGCAAGGAGTAGGCAACTGAGATGTCGTCGACGTTATTAGAGGTGACTCGTGCAGACCATGAGAAGGTGGAGCGGCTCGAACGGCTCATTGTGAAGGATCTACAGAATGAGCCAACGTCGAACAAGGACCGACTCTCTCAGAGTCACCGAGTTCGTAACATGATTGATAACATTATTTCCACTACGCATAAACTCGTAAGTGAAATTTCACTTGATTAATCAAAATCCGGTACTTGCTTTTTTTTTTGTTAAAGCGTCTGAATTATGTTTTCCTTTCCAATAATTTTGTTGCAGATTGAGATTTACGAAGATAATGATGGTTCGAGGAAAGACGAAATTGCAGCTCTCGGCGGCCAAACAGCAACGGGAACGAACGTTTTTAGTGCGTTTTATGATAGATTGAAAGAGGTAAGATTTTTTTCTTTTGGGATTTGGTAGTTCCATTGATTTGTTTATGCTTTGTAAATTGTATTCTAATGGTTATTGTGACAATGTGTTGATTTAGATTCGTGAATACCATAGAAAACATCCAGCTGCTCGTGTTGTTGATGCCAATGATGAGTTTGAGGCGATGCTTAAAGAGGAGCCCGTTGTTGAGTTTACTGGGGAGGTCTGTCTGTCTTTCTTTTCTTCATGGCATAATAACCTAATATTTGCTTGCTTTTTCCCCACTTCTGCTTTCTATTCTGTGTTAACAATAACTTTTCTGGATTTGTTCTTCAGGAAGCATATGGGAAGTATCTGGACTTGCATGAATTGTACAACCAATATATAAATTCAAAATTTGGGGAGCCTATTGAATACTCTGCTTACCTTGATATTTTTTCTCAACCACAAAATATCCCTCAGAAAAAGAAATTAACAAGGTACTCTCTCCCTCTATGTATATATGCTTGCAGGTGGAAACTTCTTGTTATCTTCTCTTTAGTCCATTTTATTCATCCAAGATTTAATGGTGTTAGCTTCTGCTACAAATTGTTGCAGGCAATACAGGGAATATATGGAGAATCTACTTGAGTATTTGATTTACTTCTTTCAGCGGACAGAACCTTTGCAAGATCTTGATAGGATATTCTCAAAGGTTTGTTTCATATGTTTTTTTGGTATCTTTTCTTGTTGAGACTTGTGTTGCTTCTTGCATAGCTTTCTTTATTTTTTCTGCTATAAATAATCTTGCTACTCATGTTGTTTGAATTTATGAGCTAGAGAGGGAAGTTTGTAGCTTCAATAAGCTTCATCATTATATTACGTGTGCTTGTTGTAGGCTATGCTTCTTACTGTTGCGTGTACTCTCAATCTTATATATGCTTTCTGTGGTTAGCATTTAGGATAATTGTTTTGTATGTGCATATCTGGAAGATATTTGTTTTCAAACACTGGATGCATTTGAATGTGAAGTACTAATATTGTCTAGTTCATAATTTTTAATATTATGTCATTAATGCTTATGTTACTCTCTTGAATTCAATTATGTGCTTTATGTTACTCTCCTGAATTCAATTATGTGCTTTCTTTGACAATGTTCAATGGTGTGACAGGTTGCAGCTGAATTTGAAGACCAGTGGGAAAAAAACCAAGTAGAAGGATGGGAGAAAGATAGTAAAGAAAATGGGGAAGTTCTTTCCCTGATTGATCTTGATTATTACAGTACAGTTGAAGAACTGATGGACATAGGCCCAGAAAGATTAAAGGAGGTAACTATGACTAATTTATGTTGTATTGTAGTTTCCACCTTCTGTGTTGCATTAAAGTTCTTCTTGGTCTTATGTTTTAAACCTTCAGACATTATTTTACCACTTCTTGGTAGTTTAATGTTAATCCTGGAAGACAAAAGGTGTATGAATTGTTGGCAGCATTCGTACTTCTTATTGTCCTTGATGACTCTCTAGATGTTATTGGTATCCTTCCTGCTTAGGGCATGAAGGCCTTCCGATGCAAGTATGAAATTCCAAGAATATAAAATAAATCTCATATGGAAAATTGTTATAGAGAATCATGTGTACTTTGTCATTTATGCCTGGCATAATATGCGATAAAAAAGGCCATGAGCAGATTCGCGTTTATTTATGTTTGTTCCATCGAAATATACTTTGAACTTTCCAAATAAAGATTAAAGATTGCACTTACATTTTAGCTAGTATTTTTTTTTTTTTCACTGCGTTGTTTCCACATGTCGTTTTTGCTTGTAAAATTTTATGTGAAATCATCTACTGTTCTTAATTGGTAGACTCAAATGGTAAATTTTGTTTCTTGCCCTCTCTATTCAACCAGTTTATTAATTGTTATCAATTTGTTTGCCTGGCAGGCACTGGCTGCTTTAGGACTAAAGACTGGCGGCACAGTTCAGCAGCGTGCAGAGAGGCTTTTTCTCACAAAGGTTCATCTAGTTCTGTTACCCATTTTAAGATTTTGAGCATTTATAACTTTTAAATGGTTGTGTCCTAATTATGCTCTGGGTTCTTAATATTCTAGGTCAGATAGCTAATCATATGGCAAAGGAAGAAAATTGCTTTTTCCCCCTTTTTATATTTTATTATAACATATCAATCTATGCTGCTGAAATGCTTTTCATTGAACTGGAAAATTTATTTGAAATGTGTCTAATTTTAGAGGTGTTAATTATCCTCTCTGGTTTGGGTTGGCTAAATTACCCCAAAAAAGAGAGAAGAAACCAGAGGTTTGATGTAGATAGAAAACAGTCTCTCTGTTTTGTTGTCAGGATTAAATTAGGCCTACTGTCTCAGGTTCTGAAGTTTCAGTCCTGCTAAACATATATTTTAAATCTTAATAGGCACTATCTTATTTGTGTCTAAATCCTTCTTTCCACAGAATCATTCTCTCATTGCAGTTGGTCTTGTTTACTGATGAGTTGACGTTAAAGTACAGCTCGATTCTCTATTTTATTTTTGCATGAGTTCCCCATAAAATCTTATCTAATATCAATGTTGTCATTTTCTTGTGCAGGATACCCCTCTTGAAAAGTTGGACAAGAAGCATTTTGCAAAACCTGTCCGTGGATCAGAAAAGAATGGTGGTCTACCTGCCACAAAAGAAGTTGACAATTCAAAGGAAATTGCCCTGATGGAAGCCAACTTGATAAAACTTTGTGATTTACTAAATGAGGTGAGCTAATGTTGCAAAAGCGTGGTTCTCTTGAATATCAAAATCTTTATACTTAGCTTCACTTTGTGTTGAATATCATTATTATGCACTTGTAGAAGCATCATTAAATTGTAAATTTCATTTGTGATAATCTGCAGACTATTGTACATACAAAAGAAAACATTGTGAAGAAGCAGGCTTTGACATATGACGAAATGGAAGCAGAACGTGAAGAGGTAAGTTGATGGAATTTAGCACTTCACTAGTAATAATCTACAACTCACTTGCTCTGGCCAAGCATTATGCTTTGCTGATACTAAATGCTTTTTCTGCAAATATGTAGGAGGATACACAAGCCGATACCGAAAGTGACGATGAAGAGCAACAGATTTACAATCCTCTGAAGCTACCGATGGGTTGGGATGGAAAACCCATTCCTTACTGGCTTTATAAACTTCATGGTCTTGGTCAGGTATTTTACTACTATCAACTGTAGCAAATTATATACATTGGGCATGCTGCCATTTTTAATTCTGCTATACAAGATTGGTATCTGTCCTTCTGGTTTTGGTTCGTCTCTTCATGTTCACTAATCCTATTACTGCTGCTTCAGGAGTTCAAGTGTGAAATATGCGGGAACTACAGTTACTGGGGACGCAGGGCATTTGAGCGGCATTTCAAGGAATGGCGCCATCAGCATGGGATGCGTTGTCTTGGAATTCCAAATACCAAGAACTTCAACGAGATCACATCAATTGAGGTATGTTATATATTTTTTGTCGGCCTTGTCATCGGAGGTGCTTGGTTGTCATGTTTCTTACTGCTAGGCATTGTGGTGCTGTGCTGGTTCTAGTTTATGATAATGATCATCTATTATTGTAATTGCAGGAAGCCAAAGAATTATGGAAAAGGATACAGGAGAGGCAAGGAGTGAACAAGTGGCGCCCGGATCTGGAGGAGGAATATGAAGACAGAGAAGGGAATATCTACAACAAAAAGACGTACACTGATCTGCAGAAGCAGGGATTGATCTAAGTCTACAATTCTTGCATGATTGATTTTGTACTCGATTTCTCGAATCGCACCAAATGTTTGTTCAATTGTAGTAGCAGCAGTAGTATAATTATTACCCAGGCTTTGCTCATGTAATATGCTCTGTTTTATAAGACTGAAGAGCACAAATTCAGAATTTTGGAAGTAGAAATACGTGAATGATAAGTTCATTTGCTACTTTGCCAATCTTGTGGAATGTGGATATCCTCTCAACTCAACTGGTTGTGGTGGATGAGAGTGAGGTTGTTTTGAAAAAAAAAAAAATTTCCAGATAAAATTTTGGTTAATTAAGTTAAAATAATTTATGACTGAATTAATTAAATTAATCAATCTCTAAAATTTATATATATAAATTTAGTAGTATGTTTTTTCGAAAATATAATTCAGTTGATTCTTCAAGTAGGATGATTATGATTATTTATACTACTGTTTAAAAAAAAGACTAGTGCTTTTCTTAGTACTAGGAAAAAAAAGAAAAAAAAAATTGAGTTCATATCTTTTGTAAAAATCGACAATTATACCATGTCTGTGAGTTGTTTTTTTTAGTACAATAGAGCCATTTTTGCCATTGTTCCCACATTTCTAAGGATAAAATGGGCAATAAATTTAGTAAAAGTCTCTATTTTAATGGAGGTAATATATAATTCAATTAATTTAGCTAATTCAAAATAATGATGATTGATCAGCCAAAAGCATCCCCAAATTGCTCCCAATATTTATAAAAAATTGTATCTTCAATCTTTAGATTGCTAAGCTTATTTATAACTATTACAATATATGCAGTTTTATATCCACATACACTAAAAATTAATTTCCAGAAGGGACATACCTGGAATTGAGTAATAAACCTGTTTACAAACTGTACAATCAGCAATGCAAGCTAACTGCATAATTACAATTTCTAGGTACATAAATTTTTATCTACAATTTCTCATCAAAACAAGACCTTGTAAACAGAAGAGCAGAACCATTAACCCCACGAAGAACTAAAAGCCTCGAATCTACATACGTCCCACATACAATCTTCGACAAATCAAATATTTCAGGAGGAATTTGTGTCCGAACTTCCTGAATTACATTCCTCGCAGTTGCAACATCTCGATTAAGCGGGTCATCAAGATTCATACTCACTTCGATGTCTCCTGAAACAAGTTTTGTCACTGGAAGGCTTGATGGGAATTCCTTAAAAGGAATTGCTTTCCTCCATTTTCTCCGCGATAGTTTCTGAAAGAAAGAATCTAAATTGGCTGACTGTCCAAATGAGAATCTCCCAGTCGTTTTTTCCTCATTGAGATATAACCGCTTTCCTGATGTTAATCTGAATATAGATTCTATTTCTAATTCTCCAATTACACCAGACTTGTCATGTGGCCAATTCTGACCAACCATGACTCGAAAGCCAACATCGGATGTGAAAGAAAGGCTATGGTTTGATTTTGGTTCTCTTGAAATAGTTAGATTAACGTCCCCAATGAGAGCTCGGGAAGATGGCTGACGAAGGGTTAATCCTATGTGTCTTCCTGTACAGTATAATAGACGCCATTTTCCTGGCAGTAACTCCAACCAGTTCTGCAGGAAAAAAAAAATTGAGATTGTTTCAATTAGCTTCAAACGGACCATAGCTAAGATGGTACGTGTTAAAAAATGATCAAACAATAAAAAATGAAGCATCTGTGCGTGTATATATATATGTATCAGAGAAATCAAACGATCTGCAAAAGCTCCTCTGGTGCTAACAGTTAATACCTTTGGCTTTGAATGAGGATTGAGCATCTCCATCAATTCAATGAAGTAAGCCAGCCTGTTACGCTAAGATGCATAAAAAAATTCACAAATGAGTCCAAATTAATGTTATAAATGCTAATACTCGATCAAAAGAATAATACCAGGGATACACGGAAATTATATACTGGACTTCAAAATTCTTGATAACTTGGTTGCCTGCAGGTAAAGCAATACCTGGGGTTGGCTGTAAATGTATTCTTCTGAAATGCGCACTGCAGTTGAACCAAGACCCCATCTAATGATATCCATGGATGGGATAACCCGCCATCTAGGCCCACACAAAAATGGATGTCTCAGAGCATCTAAACAACTGAAAAACAATTGCAGTGATCGTTACAAATATACCATCTATCTCAAATTCAGTCGAAATAAATAAAATTAGTGTAAAACAATCTTTACTGTTCTCCAAATGATGAACAAGGGAATACCTTATTCTTTCTGAAGGTTTGGTTGCAAGTAATAGGGATAGTAGGTTCCATCCTGCACCCCAATTACGATCAAGTATCTACAGGAAAAGATACCAACTTTTAATGGATTTATAGATATCAGATAGTAAGCATTTAGATCTTCTTCAACCTGCGTTTGCTAAACACATATTTACCTGTAGTCCAGTACTGCCAGAAGAAGAATTTCTACCCAGTGTTTGAAAGAAAAATTCTCGCAAGCATGAAGGGTCATTCCCCTGCACCCAAAGTATAAGAGGTTTGAGATATAGAAAATGTAGCATACTTTTGATTGAAAAAGAAAATGTTTTAGTATTTCTACTTTCATGAGGAAGGACTTGAGTCTGGCGAAGATTAAGGGATCCATGAGTTCTCGCAACACCATTTTTGCCATAATGAATCCAACACATCTTCGCAACACATAAGAAACAAAATGAGCTTCTTAGTAGATTAACAATTTCACACATTTACATATATATCTGCAAAATACCTCATATCAAATGCAATCATCATTTGGCGCCGATCCATGGAGTTATCCGGAGTACCGCTACTTGGACCATCCTCGTAAAAGTCAGCAGCATTACCTAGTATCCCTACCTAAAAAAGATGAAATCTTTGAGATACTATTGCTAAAAATATTAGGTTTTCCAAGCATCCAATATAACAGACCTTCTATCAGAGAGTATATTTTGTGCATCGATAATCCATGTATAGCTAAAATTTCAATTCACACAATTTAAATTCCAAATAGTGACACGGGACAAGGAAAGCCGGTGCTTACTTTAATGTGTCTATCCACTGGGCTTATATGAACATTCTCCAACCTCAACTCTGTATGAGCAAGTCCATGACTATGCAAGTAATTTACCTGAAGGAAAAAAATAAACACCTCATTTCTACTGAATGCCAGCCAGGATATTCAAATTTTAATGGGAATGAACTAAACATACCCCAATCAAAAGATCCCTCATCAAAATACGTATGATTCGTAATTGGCGGGAGATTGCAGGTCCTCCAACTGTATCATCTCCTACCCTTTTGACAGATTCCTCATCCAATGCTAGAGTAGCTTCAAGGGTAGGAAGCCAATCTGATTGTTGAAGCCAATGTCTTAAAGAAAAACTACCGTGGTACTGCAAAGAGAAAAGAGAGTTCAAGCAATGCTTGCTTTTGACTAAGAATCACATTTTTCAGACAATATATATATATATATAGAGAGAGAGAGAGAGAGAGAGAGACATATTGCTCCAACAACCATCACATAACATCAACAAAACCATTATTAATTGGGAAAAAACCTACCCCATGAACTAAAGTAAACAAGCCACCATTGGGTGCAGATGAACTCAAATAACCATGAACTTGCATTGAATAAGAATGGTAAAGAAGTCTGCGATGAACCAGCTTCTTCAAAACCTATAAAACATGTATAAGTAATGGTCCAAAGCTGATTGAAAACCTTAAGCTATCAAGAACATTTCAACAACACATTCCCCAAACCTCTATGGCTCGCTTTCCTCTTCGTTGAGCTTGTATACTTAACAATTGCCGAAGCACAACCCTAGAGTTATATAATGGGCTGCAATAATCATCAATCAAACCAGACATCAACCCACCATTTTATTTGAATAACAAGTTATTAATAAAACAAAAAAAGAAAGTAAAAAAACTAACCTCTTAGAATCCTTCACTACAGCTTCATAAACAACCTCATCTGACTGAATAAACCAAGAAACCATTACAGAAAACCCACATTCAATTAGTATAAATTAACAAGAATTTGATCAAAAGAATTTTAACTTCTCCATACCCGTCCACCAAGGCCAATACTGACACGATCCAGAAGCTTAAAATCAGACGTTTTGAACCTAATAACATGCCCTGATTCTTCCTCCACTAAATCCATTACAGCATTGCTTCCATCATGTTCTGATTTCTCCGACGACTGTGACACAGCTTTTCTCAATGATGAACATTTCAATTTCCAGAATTCTCTTTTTCTATAAGAAATACTAGAATTGCGTTTGATAGGAATGATGGTGCTCGGTTTAATCAGTCTAGTCGACAAATTTTCGGTAAAATATTTCGCTTCAACAAGCTCTGTGCTTTTGGTCAGACCAACTCCTCCCACCGAAATCATTTCAGAAACTTCAAACACTAGACATAAAAGCAAACAAAATCATTGAAAATAAGAATATGTATATGCAAAAAAAGGATCAAAACTTTTGAATTTCCCGTTAAGAATTGGATGTGGAGAAATCTGGGACTTACCAAGAACAGATTGAAAGAGAGATGGAGAAATTAATCAATGTGAAGAAGAAGAAAGAAGCGGGTAATAGAGAATGAAGCGTGTGAGAATTGCGTGAAAGAGTAAGCTGAAAGTGTTAGCGCCATGGGTTAAGCTCGTGTCTACGTCGGTCTCTGCAAATATCTCTCCGCTAATGTCCTTTGAAACGTGGGACTTCGATGGGTCCTTGCCGCTGTCTTCTTTAGAAATTCTCACGTTTGCGTGCAGTGACACGATCCTTTCTTGCCACGTTGATTC
>CATIWJ010457206.1:0-12537 GCA_949640765.1 Croton laevigatus | reverse complement strand
TATATATATATATATATATATATATATATATATATATATATATATATATATATATATATATAGTATAATTATTTGTAAGCAGCACATCACAAGTAATCACATACATCTATTGAACTTACCTCGAAGACCGATACAAGAAACAGCCTTCAAACGAACTCAAAGATAGATAAACACCTAATCACAAACTAGAATTAATGGCAGTCCCAAGTCAAATGCAAGTATGAACATTTATGCATGATGTGACTGCATATGAATGTTTATGCATGATGTGACTATATGCGATCAACCCAATTCCATAATCGCATATTCAATTATTTAACTAATCCAAAACCAAGTTCAATTCACAAAAATATAATTTTTCAAACTAAGTTCCAGAATAGAAATACTTATTTAGAAGTTATACTAAATCAATTTTTATGAAAAATTCCACTTTAGGAAGTAAATTCAAAAAAATCAAATTTATCGATAACGATTCATGCAACAGTACTGGCTTCAAAAATTTATAAGTAATAATACTTATACTTAAAAATTTCAATATTTTACCAAAATATACTTTCAAACCTTGTTAATATTACCTCAAAATTTCAGAATTTTTCAAGACTTTTGACTCCCTTAAACCAATTTTCGTTTATTTTTAACTGACAGTAGAAGAGAAATTAAATTATTTTGAAAATCATCTGAAACTCAATCCATAATATTTTTCTTCAAAACTTAACTTCCAGAACTCAAACATATCAAAAGTACAGATCAAAAATATTTTCTATAATTTATTAAAATTCATCAAAATCATAGTATCAAAATAAACATCACAGCAGAGAAATTTTCATGAAAATTTAATTAATTGAAATAATTAAAAACTTCCAACACCTAATTTAATTAATTTAAACTCTATCATGCTTATTAAAATTAAATTCCAGAATTTAATTGAAACCTTAACCAATTTTAGAACAATCAAAATTTCCTATTCTAACTTAGAACCCTAAATCTCAATTTTTCAATAAAAACCCCCAGTTAATTCAATTTTAATTCAATTAAATCAAATAATTAGAAAAATTATCAATATGATCTTATTATGCTCTAATTAAATGGAAATCAAAATAATGTAAAGGAATTGAGAAACAGTGGCACGCAAGAGACAAAAAATGAGCCCTCACACGCCAGACAACATGCACTTCAGCTACCGAACAACAATGGTGGCCTGCCGAACGACATCAACTCTTCAGCCGCACCTCCAATAAAATAATGATTGACACTAAATTGCCTCTAAACCCTAGTTTTCAAGACACCTGAAATTTTAAGCCTTTAAAACACCTACAAGACTTGATTCCTCAAATATTTATATAGAAAACCTATTTAAAATTATAAAATAATCCCAAAATTTATTTATTTAATTAATTAACCTCTAAATCCTATTTAATCACTAATTCCAATCCAACCAACAATTAAATCTCCTAACTAGATCCAAATTATTTTTTAATTTTAGAATTAACAAAATAATAATTTATTTTTATATTTTAATTTATACAAATACCAAAATATTAACAATGATGAAAATACTTCTAGAATCCAAAAACGCAATATTATACTCAAAACGATTGTCTTATCGTCCTGAGTATTAAACGGACATCCAAATAATCAAATTATATCAAAATAAAATATAAGGGTGCAAGATGATCATTTTACCCCATAATATAAATTCAAAACTCATAAAAACCAAAGGTTTACACTAGCCTAATGGGCTAGAGATATCTTTTTTTTTTTTTTTTCCCTTTAATTACTCCCAAGAGGGTTTGAACTTGGAAGACCATTAGTCTTTAGTAACATTACCTTATCACAAGGCTAACCCCATTGAGTTTAAGATACCTATGGTTTATTAAAAAAAAAATAATCAAATCAAAATGAAAAAAGTGCTATAAAGTTTTTAAGGTATTACGTAATAGATTACATAATATCTCTAATTTCAAACTTAACGAAAACATCACTCAACTTTATAATTCTCATACTACTTTATTTATTTATTTATTTTTTTCAATTCATTGTTTCCTTTCATGTACTTTATAATATAATAATATTAGGATAAATAGTGTATTATATAAAAGTAATGAAAAAATCAATAAAATAAATATTATTTACAGTATTTTTTCAAATGAAAATTAGAAGGCTACTTCAATGAATAATTTCTTACTTCAACAAACAAAAAGGTAATTATAGGTAATTATAATAAGTACTTTTTGGGAATGGAGGAGTCCACTAAAGGGATGTCATGTCTTAAATGACATATATTTAAATTATATTATAAAAGAAACAATGAAAAAAAAAAAAAACAATAAATTTCACCACTATAAAACTTATAAGGATTGTTTGACAGATTTTGAATTTCCGATAGCACCCCTAAATTATCTTTTTTGAGAAAAGTTAAATACTAAGGATTGTTTTGCCAAACACAGTTTAAACGCCAAAAGTTAAACATTAAAAGCTAAGTGGATTAGTATTTGATAAAACGTTATATAAACAAACTAAAAGTTATTTAAAAAGTTATTTTATCGAATAGCACAAAAATAATTTTTAGTGTTTTGATTGGTTATAATACTAAAAAACTACTTTAAAAATTATTGACGAACACAGTCTAAACTCCAAAAGCTAAGTGAATTAGGATTTAATAAAACGCTATATAAACAACTAAAAATTATCTCAAAAGTTATTTTACCGAACTGCACAAAAATAGCTTTTAGTGTTTTGACTGGTTACAACGCTAAAAAAAAAACTTTAAAACTTGTTGATGAACACAGTGGTTATGGTTTGGAGGGGAGTGAGAAAGAAGTGCCGTGTGTGTGTTATATTCTTAATTTTCTCAATTACAGTTATTGGTTTAGTCAAAAATACAAAATTAACACAAACTATAAATACATTATTTTGATATAGATTTAGAATTTAATTAAGAATCATTAACTATATCTAAGCAAGAACAATTATTGACTTCCCCATCAATAGCGTAGATCTATTGTGCGCATTGATTGTTAGAAAGTAAATCATACATTAAGTACTCCCCACTCCATGTTTCTGTTCTCTAATTTTTTTAAGGTATCATCACTTATTTATCATTGATATCAATCTCATTCGACTTTTAATTTTTATAAGGCTCGTCGATCCATATACAAAAAAATTTTAAATCATACCTTAAAAAAAAAAAAAAAAAAAACAAAGTTATTAAAAGTGAGCCCTTTTTATACAAAAACAAACTAATTAAATCACAATTAAGTAATTAACTAATCAAATCAAATTGAGTCCTCGGATTTTTTAGCCATAAGTAATCCATAACGTTTCACTTTTAGCATCTCAAATAAACAACTGATTTAAGCAATTAACTAATAAAATTCAACAGAATCGAATACGCTCTCATAATTTTCCCCATAAATAGGCTATAACGCTTCACTTTTAACATCTCAAATAAACAATCGAGATATATATGTAGTTTACTAATTAAATCCAACCGGTTCAAATAATTAATCAACCCGCTCTAAGATATTTTTGCTATAAATACCCCCTTAACGCTTCACTTTCATCATCACAAAAAATATTTCTATTCATTTAGTTAGATTTACAGCAAAAATGGTTTATGCTCTATGGTGTGCCCTCCGAGCAAACCCTGAGAGTGCTCTTCCTTTTCCATGGGAACGTTGCTATGATGCTATGGTATTTTTTTGTCTATCTCGTTTGCACACACACACTTATGCATTACCTATACTCCAACCCATTCATTTTCAATTTTTTTATTTTGCATATATATTAACACTTAAAATTGTGTTAAAAATTGAATGTTACTCAGAGCTGAGTCAGATAAATTTCCGATAACAAATAAAATCGACGGTGATTGAAATTTTAAACATCGACAAAAAAAGTTTTAAAAGTTAAAATTTGAATTATTTTTTATTTACTAGCAAACAGAGAATGTTAACCAATCGCTCACTATCAACCAATTATTTTCATGTTATTGGATATGGGTATGTGTAAAATAAATCTATCGCTGCAGCGGAATATGTTGTACTACAAGAAGATTACGGATGGAACAATGGCTATTGATTTAAGGAGCAAAGTGAATGTAGGAGGAGGAATGTTTCATCTGAGTAACTTGTGGTCGGAGATGACCGGCCGGTGCTGCAACTACAAGGACGGCCGCCATCCTCTTTTCATTGAAAGCAGACAATACAACCAAGACCCTCCTTTTCTGGTTGCAGCTTGTTGTTGTGGCCCTTTTATCTACTTGATTGTGCCAGAAAACATCATCTCTTGCCCTCTTTGTTATTCGCAGGTTTTTTATGTTGGTTAAGTAATTAATTATCTTATAAAAAGAAACTAAATGTTTAAGTTTGGTATTATTATTATGTACTAGACTAGAATTCAAAATCTGTGCGTGGAATGGGATGTAAAATTAAGGAAACTATAATGATAATAACATATGAATTATTTTAATATTATTGTCATGTTTATATATATATAACTAATTATATAATTAATATATATTATGCTCTTTGTAAAAATAAAGTGAGAATTACTATTGAGACTATGAAATTGCTAGTTTGAATTTCAATTCATAATGAAAAGAAAATTGAGAAAAAAAAATTGAGATTTGAGATGCATTAAAACTCAATAGGGAGAGTTTTACCGCCTTGATGGTCGCAATCCAGATTAATCAGTACCTTTTTTTTTTTTTTTCATAAATATCCCTAAATTTATCTTAATATAAGGAGATGGGAGGTATGGAACCTAAATTGTATCGGGAGAAACTTAGCATTTTAACTAACTGGACAGAAGCTTACTCCTACGTTAATCAGCACCTAACCTTAAATAAAAAAACAAGGGACATTTTCTATCAGGTAATGAAGAAAATGGCTGTAAACGCTCGTTGTCTCTGGCAGCTAGCTAATAAATTTTCTTGACTTGAATTGGCAACTAACGGTTAAAAGTACAAAGAATATAAATATACAGATATGTTAGTTTTAACATCCTAATAAAATATTTTAAGATATCTAAAATCATATATTAGTTAATTAAATTTTTTTCAAAATAAAAAGTGATTGTTAAACTGAAATAATATTATAAAGTAATACTTCAGATATTTAAATTCAAAGCTTCAAATTCTGTGAGAAAATTAACAAAATCATACCTCCACTTAATTAACATTGACAACAACATTCTAGCAAATAAGGTTTTTAGACTATTAACTAAATATTTTAAAATACCTAAAAATTCCTAAATTTTAATTTTGGAAATAAATCCGTATATAGTAATATAATTTTCAAAGTACAAATATGTACAAGTTGTTTATGATACATTTTCTTTTGTATTTATTTTAGGATACCAAATATTTTCTTTTTCTAGAACGTTAAAACAAATTAATAATAAGTCGAATGTGGGATACATGATCATTACATACTAGTTGGATATTGTCAAGAGGAGCAAACTTCAGCCCAGTTGGTTAAGGCGCTGAACTTCTCCCGACACGATCCGAGTTCGACTCCTACTTCCCCCTCTCCCTCCTCCTTCCCCTTAGATTAGGATAAATTTAGAATATCTATGTTAAAAAAAAAAAAAAGGTTGGATTGGATATTGTCAGGGAAAAACAAATTATGAAAATGGTATTTTATTATATAAATCCTAAAAACATATTTTCTTTTCTTTTTGTTTTGTTCAGCACTACTGTCACACCTCTATCCTTCCGCACCCGCATGATCAACTGCCACTATCACTGCCAATCATATTAGATTGTTACAACTCACCCACATCTCTCTGACGAGTCTAATGGCGGAAGAACCATTACGATCGGTGGCCAAAAGGAGTGGGAATTCCTAGCTGAAGATTTGATCCCTAAACTTGTCGAAATTTTTTTGAAGGTGATTCCGATCACCAAATCGCCCACTCCTCGACAAAAAATTTGAGATCCAATAAGGTTTTTGAGATATTTCGACAAATTAGTTGAATAAGGTGAAACTAGTTTTGTATTTGAAATTAACATAAAATTCTGATTCTATTGATGTAGATTTTTCTAGCCATTTCTTGCAATGCTACTTTGAGATTAAAATATATATATATATATATATATATATATATATATAACTTATAAACAAAGAAATAAATTGTTGTGAAATATAAACAAAAAAAAACCCATATTATTAAAAAAATTGAAAATAATGTTCAAAAAAAATAAAAACAATAATAGAAAGAGAAATAAAATACCCAAAAATAATAATAAGATCGATAAACAGAAGGAAAAATAAAATAAACACCTCATTATTCCACAAAAAAATATGACGCCTATCTAAACGGTAATGATCTCATTTTCTTACAAAAACATCGAATAAACAGTACTACACATCCTAAATAAAATATAATTGCTTATACTGCAGTAACGGAAGGCTGCACTGCAATTCCTGTAGCAACAAAACCAGAGAGGCTCTGAGTTAAATGCTTGGAAGCCTTTTCATAATTAACAAAACCCATAAACCAGAAATCATGCCCATCAATTGTAACCATCTGTAAATATTTCTCTGATTGATTATCCCTCATCACGACAGGATTGATGGCAGCGATTTTGTTTAAGGGTATCATGATCTTGTAGTAGCTCCACGTCTCCTGGCCGGAGGGAGCATGAAAAGACAATGGACGATCGCTGCAAAAAGCTGCATGAAAATCAGAGAGATAAAGAGTTCCAGATACTGGTCCTGTTGATGTTGATAAATAGCATGCAAATGTCTTCTTTAGCTTTTCATTTGGGTAAGTTGCGAATGTTTGTTTGTATAGAGACTCAAATCCACCACCTGATATGGCTTTTGCTGTTAGATTCATTTTCCCCCAGGCAGCTTCTGATACAGATGGGCTTGTCCTCACTGTTTTTTTATTTTTTAATAAAAAAAGCAAAAAATTGATTGTGTTAGAGCTAGAGAAATGAAAATTTTACCAAGTAATTTGATTTTTTCAAAAAATTGTAATAAAAAAGATTTGAATTCTAATTAGATCAAGATCAATTCAATTTCTATGGACTAAGAAAATTGACGGTGCTGGGCTAATCAAGATTTGATGTTAAATGACCCCAAAAATAAAATAAATTGTCTAAAAGAAAGATTTGAGTTAGAATAAACATACGGTTATGCCAAATATTATGAGCCATGATCTCAGTCTTCTTGCTCCAATTATTGAACTTTCGTAAAATAGCTTCCATCGGACTACTGCTCGGTTTATCGACGGGACTATATTGAACATAAGGATGATGCTGAGCAGCTGCAGCACCTTCATCACCACCACCACCGCTACCACCATATAAGGCTGCTTTCTTGTTATCTGGGTGAGTTGTGGGAACTGCCGGTGTACCCATCACATGAGTCCCCCAGTATTTCTGATCATTAGACGATGGCTGCGGCTGCGATGATGACGATGCGGATTGATGATTTTGTGGGGGCTGGTCTGGATTTGTTTGGTGAAATGGGTTTATATCTTCCGGTGTGTTGGAAGAAATGGATGGGTAAAGAGGCTGTTCGTTTTTGGTATTCATTTTGGAGAATTATGTTTGTTTTGCTCGATTTGGTTAGAAAGTTATATAGAAGTTTATATGTTGTGGGAAAAGCGTGTGGAATGGAAGTATAGCAAAATTGAATAGTAGGATTAGGATGTTGGTGGATCAGGTGAAAGAAGATGTAATCGTCTTTGGATTTCTTCTTTGTTAATTACTTATATTAAAGAGAAAACCTCAATTTTAAGCAAAGTTCAAAATTGCTATTGATTTTGTTTGAGGAAAGATTAGTCATAATAATTAGAATAAGATGGTGGGATATTGTAATTTGACAAACCGAGGTGTTGACTGCCTGCCTATGGTAACTTAATCAGTACTTTAAAAAAAAAACAATCAAGAACGCTTAGCCGCGTTTGGCTCCTCGTTAAGGAAACGAAATTAAGAAACTTCTGGTACTAATAAGGAAATTTCGTTTTTAACAATTGTTTTAAAAACAAAAATATCCCTAAGGAGGGTAATTTCGTAACGGCGTTATAAGGTCACATGACGTGGCAGATTTTGGCAAAGAGTCCAGCCACTATAAGCTGGCTTGTATTTCTAGACGAAACAACTTAAATCCGACGGCTACTAATAACAGTGCATCTGCCTTGTAATGGACCTGCTCCTACACTAGCATAACTCCCAAAAGTCTCCGGTAATTTGAATCCATTAGTTCTCCATTTGCGAATTCGATCACCAAGATTGAGAGAATGAGTTACCAAAAAATTTCCCATGAACACTACCCTCCACCAGGTAATTAAAATCCATAATCTTTTATTGTTTGTTTTGGGTTATATTTAGAATCTGATTTGCGATTTGTTCAATTTGATTAGGGTATCCACCACCAGGATATCCTCCATCAGCGCCGCCGCCTCCGCCGCCACCTTACGAAGGATATCCACCACCACCACCGCCTCCGTCTGGATACCCTGGATATCCACCCCCAGGACCACGGCCGCCATACCAAGGGTACCAAGGGTATTTCGCTGAAGGATATCCGCCACCTCCACCGCCTCCTCCCGGTCATTCGCAGTATCACTATGAGCATCATCATTATCAAGATAACTCTGATGGCTGTTTCTCATTTTTGAAAGGATGGTACGCTCTGTTTCTATCTATTTTGACTTTTTATCTATGCTTTGATATTAGCTGAATCTTATTATATGTGTATGCCTTGATCTGAAATTTTCTCTGAGATTAGTTTATTAGTATAGTAGCTGGTTGATCATGATCCCTTTTGTTATAACTTCTTGGTGTAGATGTCTACGAAATTATTGACTTGCATCTTTGCAGTAACCCACACTATTTTTTCTCTCTTTCAATATTTGAAGTTGCTTAGTTTACAATGGAAACCTGCTATTGATAGGATGAATACTCCATCTCCCACACATCCACACTAAAACAAGCAATTTGGACTACAAAAAGAAGTGCACTGGAATAAAATAGTTATGAATCAATTAATCAATGATTGTGTACGAGAGTCTTTTTTATTTACTAGAATTTAAATGGTTAGGGATCGTTCAGAATTAACCAGGATGCATCATGATGTAATATTGAGCATTTTCAATTTGTGATAATGGGGAAGAGGATATTTAGAAATAGGATAATACTCGAGGATAAGAAGGATTAGCAATATATCATCTAAAAAGCATCCCCCAAACTAGACCGAATGGAGAAAAGGATTGATATGACATATTCCAGTTGGATTAGAGTTGAAGCTTAGCTGAGTTAAAAACCCTGCTTTGAGTGATGGGTGTATTTGAAGCATTTTGCAAATATTGTTAGTAAACATTGTTAAATTTTTAATTTTTTCTGGATGAGAAGTACGCATTATTATTGATTAGAATGAGAAGCAATGTGATTAAAATGCAGACAACATTTGTAAAGACAAACTTCTTAGAAAAAATGCATAGAAGTTGGCAACATAGTCAGAGAAGAATAGTTTATAGTCAGAGAAGAAATGAAGAAAGCTAAATGATTGATCATAGTAATTTATGTAATAATCTATTAACTCAGTTGGAAAGCTGGAAGAATAGTCAGAGTTGAAGTTCCAATCTTATTTGTGTTGTGTTCCTTCCTAAATAATTTCTTAACGTAGAGAAGAATCACCATAGCCGTTATCAGATCGCAGAGGATTTGAAAATAGCCTCTACTACCATTTTCTGTCCTGGTTAATGAACACAGCATTGACAATAATGCCTATTCCTTCTTAGATTTTTGTTTATCCTATTCTTTTATATTCCTTGTTTTGACAGAGTGCATGAACCAGTGCACCCTGGATTTGTGAAATATGTTTTCAATGAATGAGCCTTGTTGTATGTATCACCCACTGTAAAATCTCCATTTTTGATATATGAAAATATTGTGGTGTTATTAATATTATTAGTATTAAATTGCTAGCCAATAAGATGGGATGTGAGAGTTGACATAATATATAGTCTCTGGATGGTCCATGCGTGATTATAGCTTTTTGAGGGCAAAATATACAATTCCACTGAGTTTTATGTTCTCTCTTCATGTAACATATTATTTTGTGTGTTATGTCTGTGTGTTCGTGTGCATACCTGATCATGTTAATGAGCTCCAAACCTGAACAAGCCTGCTGGGTTGGTCTTTGGAAAACTGCTTTAATCTAGTAATTTTTAGCTACGGATGCTAATGCTCTGATGGCATACTTGCAACTTCCCTCATAATTGGAAATCAGAAACTGTAGCTAAAGTTACCCTTACAACTGAAATGTGCAATTTAGCAATCTAATTTTGCATATTTAGTCAGCAGAGCAGATACTTTTGAATGATGAATTGCATTTCCCAAGTCCTCTTCTTTTTCACGTGGTTACTATTGTTATAATATTTGCATGTTCGCAGGAAGTGCATTTAGAATATAGTTGCATGTTGAGTTTTGCATTCTGACCGGTTTAAAATGCCTGGTAGGCATATTACAGAATAGGTTATCATAAATTTGAATTTTTGACATCATCATACATTTGAATATTGATTTATGTACATAGGATTTGAAGTTTTAACCTTTGATGGTCATTCTTAATTCTGCGCTAATTACCATAGGAACAGAAGGAACAAGTTACTTGAATGCATGCGTTTACAACTGTTTGTTGCTCTGACCATTGAAGTATTATTTTGCAGTTTGGCCGCGCTTTGTTGCTGCTGTGTGTTGGAGGAATGCTGCTTCTAAAATGTAATCTGCAGTGATTTTCACAAAATATCTTTGTGAGCTCTAGTAATTCTCTTTTATCATGTTATTGTCTGGTTGCCAAGTTATATAGTTATATCAATGTGTTGGTTTCTCTGCAAATTTTATTCAACTCTTGTCCTTTCCTAAATTTCCTAAACGTGTATGAACGTGTATTGGATGTTATTATTTTGTATGTAAATCCTCTTTAACTTACTTATTTAAACATTTCCTTCTTTAAGCTTGCCTTTTTTTTTTTAACCCCCAAGAGGATTTGAACCTGGAACCTATGGTCTTTGATGATATTACCTCACCACCAGGTCAACTCTTGGGTTTTTTAAGCTTGCTTCTGCTATTAATAATTATTCCACCAATCTTTTCAATTTTTGAGTGTAATTAATCGTATAAACTGAAAAGCGCTTGTTACCCGTTTGAAATTAATGAACTTTACAAATTTGACAAATTCAAGGTTTAAAAGAAAAAAAATTGAATTTGATTGAAATTTTTTAAAATAATTTTAATTTGAAAATTTAAGTGGGATATCATGGAATTTACTGCTTGTCCAACAAAATGAACCTCCAATCTCCGGACTTTTCCTCTCAAATCCGCCTGGTTATTTCTCCGGCAAAGTCATATGCTAATTAGAATGTTGTTTTGATTAATTTTTTAATTAATAGTATTTATTAGTATTAGCATCCACATTGAATATAAAATATAGTAATACGAATTAGTGCATGTACAATTAAAAATAATAATTTCAATCTGAAAAAAAAAAAAAAACCTAATTCATGAAATTTATTTAGAATTCATCATTACAATTCTTGTCCATAAAACAAAAAAAAAAATCATGAAATTTATTCAGAACTCGTCTTAATACCTAAGCAAATGAGTAAAGGTAAAACGAGTAATTCAGGTAAAATGGGTAGAACGGTACGGATAAAATACGTCAAACCGGTAATTCAGTCAAAACGGGTAGGTAATTCGGATAATAATCGGATAACATATTTTTCGGCCAAATTATCTGTAAGAAAATGACATCGTTTTACTCTTGACTAATACGACACCGTTTTAACATCATTATTCTCAGTTTTATCCAGCTGAAGAATTCATCTCTCATTCGTGTTATTCTTAACTAAATTGTACTTTATGAAATGAAAAGTTATATTTGCATTTTTTAGGAGATAAAAAAAATAAAATATTAATTTTTAATTCGGGCAAGCAATTTGGCCAAATCGGATATTTATATATTCTAATTTGGCCAAGACATATATAAATTGTGTAATTTGGATATTAATATATAATTTGATTATACGGATAATTTGAATAAAATGGATAAGAAAAAAATCCTAATATTACTAATTCGGACAAAGATCAGAAAAAAAATTATCGATCCCTAGCAATACTTGTGATCCTGACAATTCAGAAAGATAATTTTAAATCATTTCATGAAATCCATTTTGAACTCACTCAAGCTCTTGCATGGTGGGACATAAAATATGATTCTCACATTACGCTACCTAGTAATTAGGGATGACAACGTATCGGATATTCTGGAAAAAAAAAAAACAGCATAGACTGACCGACAAATCCACCATTTTCCCTTTAAATAAAGGAAATCCACCGTCTCTGCTATCTAGTATATACCAGTTTGATTATAACCACTCTTTATTTAAGTAAAATTACCAATTTTAGAGAGCTAATCCAAAAAATATATCTCCAATAAACTTTCTATATTTATATTTTAGATTAAAGAGCCAAACCAACTCTCTACTCTAAAATATTTCAATTTCCTATACTATAATTTT
>CATIWJ010457056.1:0-27343 GCA_949640765.1 Croton laevigatus | reverse complement strand
AGAGAGAGAGAGAGAGAGAGAGAGAGAGAGAGAGAGAGAGAGAGAGAGAGAGAGAGAGAGAGAGAGAGAGAGAGAGAGAGAGAGAGAGAGAAATGACCATCCAAAATCATGTGGCTATAAATAGCCAAAGTAAATGGTATTTAGGCCCAAATTTTCTAGTCTAAAATGGTTAATTCAAGTTTACTAAGTAGTTAGGTAGTCTAATTTATATATCATATCAAATCTCAATCAATATCCAATGTGAAATTTCACAAACTTTTCCCCTTTTTGGGCATAATGTCATCGTTGTGATAGACAAACACAAATCTCACTAGACGATGCAATCACACTTACGGCTGGTGACTAGACTCTAATACCATTATTGTTACGACCCAATCTAGAGCCGCGACCGGCGTACAGTTAAATCGAAAACTGACCGCACAAGCCTTCAAAATGATCAACTTAATTACTTTCGTCAACTACTTAAGCCCAAATCCACTGGTCTAAAGTGGTTAACCCAAGTTTTCTAAGTAGTTAGGTGGTCTAACTTATATATCATATCAAATCTTAATTAATATCCGATATGAGATTTTACACAGTATTAATATTATATTCTAATGAAAATAATAAATAAAAACTTATGGAATTTAATAACAAATATTTAAAATAAAAAAATATTTAACGTGAATATTATTATTAATATATAATTAATCAAATTAACTATAGTATCAATAACAAGAAAATAGTTATACATTGAATTATATTATAATAATTGATTTTAATATATATATATATACTCGATTAAGTTCAGAAAGAAAAAGATATGATGAGAAAAATATTTTATATTATATTAAAATTCAAATTCTTTATTCATAATCGAACTATTGATAAACATGATTATAATACTATATTTGAGTACGATAACAGCGAGTCGTTAAAAAAAGAATGATAACAACGAATATTTAAAAATAGTATAAAATTTTTTATAAAACTATTAAATTAATTAATTAATGTAATATATTATTTTAATTATTTATTTTATTAATTAATATTAATTCATAATTTATAAAAATATTATTTTCATTATTTAATAATTACAAAATTTATAATTAATCTTATATTTAAAATTATATAAAGTAAAATATCTATATAATAAATAAATTTAATCAAATAGAAATTATAAAATTGACTAATAAATTTCTATAAACAAATAAATGTATAAATAAATAAATTTATTTATTTAATAAATTTATTTTTAAAAAATTTAAAATTTTAATTATATTTATAAAATTAATAGTATTTTTAAATTTTTTAATTAATAGTACTCACATATGAATTTATCTTTTTTATATAAATGTTTCTATTGTTAATATATAATTAATCAAAATAATTATAATATAAAAAATAAATAAATAAAACGAGTTAATAACACTTTTCTACAAAATTTGACCATGGAATATTATAATTTATTTTCGAAAGCATAAAATAAAATTAATCATAGAATAGAACACAAGCATGACCAAACTACCCCTAGCAAAGCAAGACCATTAGAAATGACTTTCCTAAAAACGCAAGAAAAAGACTAAAAAGCCCTTCACCCAACAAATGCAGACAACTTCATAGTAACTGCAATCCTGACAGACGGACATACATACATACTCCTTCTCTCTATAAATTCAAAGCCATTGTAATGTGTTCCTTAAGCAAGTTTGGTTCTTTTTTCAATCAATTGAGAGTTCTCTTTTCTTTCTTTACTAAAAATCCCAAAAATGGGTGTCAACTCTAATAGAGTAGAAGATTTCTCAACCCATGAAACTGTTGTTAGAATATCTGCAAATAATGAAGCAGCAGCAGCAATGTCTTCCACCGCGATACACAGTGTCTGTTTACCACCCCAAAAAACCACTTTTCAAAAACTCAAACAAAGGCTTGCTGAGATATATTTCCCTGATGATCCTCTCTATAAATTTAAAGACCAAACATGGTCTAAGAAACTTCTTTTGGGTCTTCAATTCTTCTTTCCCATATTTCAATGGGCTCCTCAGTATAGTTTGAAGCTTTTCAGGTCCGATATCATTTCTGGTCTCACCATTGCCAGTCTTGCCATTCCACAGGTATATATATATTATATACATATCCATAAAACAAATGAAAATGCATATTTATGTGTCTAAATATACCATTAATTTTGAATTTTGATGAAGAAATTAAGGAGTTGTCATATAATTAATTTCTTTTCTTTTCCTTTCCTTTTTTGTTTGAGGATTATTAGAGTGGCAGTTATTATTAATATATTATTATTATTATTATTAAAGTAGAATTAATTTTGAAGGTGATCTTAAAATGGGTTTGTTTTTAATTAATGGTATTTTGGTCTCATTATATATTCTTTATAAAAGGAGCATTATTCTTGTCTTAACAATTCATGTGACTATAATTTATTTATTATTAATGGTAACATTTGTATTCTTTTTGTGTAACAAGCAATTCATTTTTGGCCTATCATATGTCCAGAGAATAATTTGATATGTATATACAAATAAATTTACCTGGGTTCACTGTAAATTTTTGGACTTTACACTGATCTGATTTCTGATTCTTGTATTGCAGGGAATCAGTTATGCAAAGCTTGCAAATTTACCACCAATAGTTGGTTTATGTTAGTGTCTGAAATTGAATTGATTATTATTACATAATAAAAGTGAAAATAAGTTAATTTTAATTTATGTATTGACTGGTACAGACTCAAGCTTTGTGCCACCATTGATATACTCAATATTAGGAAGTTCAAGGCACCTTGGAGTAGGTCCAGTGTCCATAGCATCATTAGTGATGGGGTCTATGTTAAGTGAAGCAGTGTCTCCTACACAAAATCAAATCCTTTACCTGCAATTGGCTTTTACTGCTACTTTTTTTGCTGGTGTTTTTCAAGCTTCTCTTGGTCTCCTAAGGTAAAAAAGATTTTGGAAATTTTTAAATCATTTTTTTTCTTCAAATTTGTAATTATTGAATTTTTTTACCGTTTTCAGGTTGGGGTTTATTATTGATTTTCTGTCAAAGGCAACACTTATTGGATTTATGGCTGGTGCAGCCATCATTGTCTCATTGCAACAGTTAAAAGGGTTACTTGGAATTGTTCATTTTACTAGCAAGATGCAATTTTTTGCTGTTATGTTTTCTGTTCTTCATGAAAGACATGAGGTAAATTTTTTTTTTTTTTTTAACAAAAAAGGGTAATTCATTTCATGATTAATTAACTTCTAAACCTGAAATTGTATGTAGAAGCATAAAATTTGATTTTTATATAAAAGAGAAAAAAAAAAGGGAACTTTTAGATCGAATAATGGGATTAAATCAAACTTTTCTGGTTTAGTGTTTGCATCTTGAAAGTTCCTTTTTGTTTAAAATTTGTCATGTACCAAAAAGAACTTGTAGACCAAACAAACACCTTTTAATTGACTTTAAGCAGCCTAATAAATTAAGATCTTAATTTTTAAAATTAAGGGTTCATTCAGTTGCTTATGAAATTAAATTTTCTTGCTTTCAAGAATTCAAATAGTAACATAGTAACAATTAAATGTGCAGTGGTCATGGCAAACCATTCTTATGGGCTTCGGTTTCTTGGGATTTCTACTAGCATCAAGGCAAATTGTAAGTGGGAAAAAAAAAAAAGTAAAAATTTGCCTCTAGAAGATTTAAAATTTCACTTACTATAATCCCTTAAAAATATTTACTGTATGGATGAACACAGAGCAAGAAGAACCCAAAACTTTTCTGGGTATCCGCAGCTGCACCATTAACAACTGTTATAATCTCAACCCTTTTAGTATTCTGTATCAAGTCAAAGATTCATGGAGTTACCACTGTAAGAATCATTAACAGATAGTAAATATTCTTTACTGTTATAATTTCTTTAAATATTGGACCTTTTTTTTTGAAATGATTTTAACCTTGAAATGATTTTAACCCTTTTAACAGATTGGTCATTTGCCAAAAGGGTTAAATCCACCTTCAGCAAACATGCTGTATTTCAATGGTTATTATCTTGGAGTAGCTATAAAAACTGGCATTGTAACTGGAATCCTTTCACTAACTGTAAGTTTCTTGAAATTTGCAAATAATTAGGATTCTTAATTTCATTTTAATCCTTATTAATCAACTTTCTACACTTTTTCAGGAAGGAATTGCTGTTGGCAGAACATTTGCTGCTCTAAAGAACTACCAAGTTGATGGTAACAAAGAAATGATGGCTATTGGTCTTATGAACATGGCCGGTTCCTGTTCTTCATGTTATGTTACAACAGGTGATTATTATATTCAAGAATTCCAACAATCTTATTAATACCTTTCTAATTAAATTTTCTAATAAACACTGAATTACTATTGCAGGATCATTTTCGCGGTCTGCGGTGAACTACAATGCGGGAGCACAGACCGCAGTTTCGAACATTGTAATGGCTTCTGCTGTGCTCATAACACTGCTATTTCTGATGCCCCTTTTCTACTACACACCAAATTTCATCCTGGCAGCCATCATCATAACAGCGGTGATCGGACTAATCGATTACCAGGCTGCATATCACTTGTGGAAAGTTGACAAGCTTGATTTCTTGGCATGCTTTTGCTCTTTTGTCGGCGTTCTTTTCATTTCAGTGCCATTAGGCCTTGCAATAGCGGTAAGTCACCATTCAAAGCTGTTGTTTGTTTCAATTCTATGTAGAATCGCCAAGTCTTATGAGATTTTTCATGGCTGTCAATTCAGGTTGGAGTTTCAGTGTTCAAAATTCTGCTGCATGTGACAAGACCAAACACTGCAGTAATGGGAAACATACCAGGAACTAATATATTCCAGAACATTAATAGATACAGAGAAGCTTTAAGAGTTCCTTCATTTCTCATACTCATGATCGATTCCCCTATCTACTTTGCCAATTGTACTTACCTCCAAGAAAGGTTAGTTCCAACTTCAGTCCCAATTATAAGCAGGAATATACAGGAACATATCATCAAGATGTTCTGAACTGAAAAACATTGCATCGCAGGATCTTAAGATGGGTTCGCGAAGAAGAGGAAAGGATCAAAGAAAATAATGAAAGTACACTTAAATGCATAATTTTGGATATGACAGGTACATAATAATAATGAAAACACCTTATTAGTATATAATTTCCCATTTGCACTTGCAGCAAATTAACTAATAAACACTTCTATTATTTCTTTTTCCCAGCTGTGACAGCCATAGACACAAGTGGTATTGAGCTGCTAAATGAACTAAGAAAGATGCTAGAGAAAAGAAGCCTTGAGGTAACACCAAAATTTTTTTTATGATATATTTATTACCTTTCTGGTGATTTTGAAGCTATATTACTAATTTTGCTGCAATTTTTTTTTTCAATTACAGCTTGTGTTGGCAAATCCTGCTGGAAGTGTAGTAGAAAAGTTGCAGCAATCGAAAATACTGGAAAAATTTGGGTTAAATGGAGTATATCTTACAGTTGCAGAAGCAGTAACTGATCTTGCAGCTTTCGTGAAGTCTCAGGCATGAACTTTATAGAGTACCTAAGTAGGAAAAATCGGAAAGAAATGAAACTGTGACTAAACCTTTTCTTTCAGATTATGGGAGGCTTTAGATAGGAAGAGCTCAGAGGCCCTTTTATTTAAAAAAATTTTTTACTGTTTGCAAGGAAAGGGATGTAATGAAAAATGTTGCTTCTCTTTCGAGGTAGAATGTAGACGGAAGCGATGCCTTTTTACAAGAGAATTGAAATTCAATATCCTCCAAATCACAGGTGCCTGCAGTTCCTGTTTCTATAATTTTGTAACCAGAACACCAAACTAGTCAGAACGACCCGGAGGTCCCTTCTGGTTCTATTTTTAGTTGGTGCCGGTTCTGGTTTTGGACTGCAGTTTTTCAGTTAAAATCAGAAAATTGGCACCCGTGCTCCATTTCACTTGCGCCATGTTAGGACATGAATTGCAAGAGGGACACATTCAACATTCACAATAGTAGCTAACCATATAAAGTGATTACAGCTACACTGAAAAAATATGCAGTATTGCCAAAATTTATTAAATTACGGATGACCTACGCATTAGAATAATTGAGAACTTCACATATTTTCTACAGTATAAAGATAACAAGGAGTAACATTTCTAATATTGAGAATTTCTTAAATTTTCTACCGTATAAAGATAACGAGTAACATTACTATTCTAGTTGCTTATCAAAACTTGTCGCATCAGCTCCACGGCTAATGGCTAACCAGCGTTAGCAAAATAGCAACCATTGAAGGAAAGAAGAAAATATTATTGGTTCAAAAATATTATTCTATCTACAGCATAGAACCTGGTTTTATTTAGTGTAAAGATATTATGGATATATATAGGTTCCCCACGAAAGTATACAGTAGTACAGAGCATGGCTATAAACACCAATAGATGCTGAAGAAAGAATATATTGGAAATATGTTTCAATGGCAAAGAATTGGTTGGAATCATCATGGGAACTAGGGAAAATCAAGTATAACGCACCAAATACTGAATCACTAACTAGTGCTCAACAAAACCCAATGATGATCCAACCAGAAATAAGCTTGGGTGGAATCCCAAATCAATGTTAAGTGGAAAAAAAAATCCATAAAATAATCAAGATGGAACAAATCAATGTTAGTTTGCCAGCCCTATGAAGTTCAATTACCTGAGAAACAACTTTTCTCAGTTCAAGGGCATGCGTGGAAAGAGGGAAATCATCCAATTGTCATTAAATTTAAGGCATTGAACCAGTAAATTGTATCAGATGAACAAGCATAATCCTTCCCATAAACCACCAATAATTGTACACTGAAAGAGTTCCCCAGCATAACTCATACCCAGTTTTGCATGCTTCACCTCCCAACCATTTATGAATTATCTACACTTTCAGCAGCCGTTTTCTGTCATTGCATTCAGCCCGGCAACATAGTCTGCACACTAAAATTATATTTCCTATCACAATTTAGATTTCATACATCACAAGCTTCACCCCAAGAGCTCTTCACAACCATTCCATAAGTAGCAAGTTTGAAACCAGAAAAATGCTTGAGCCTGCCTTCTCAGTTTTACTTGCAATCAAACATCTGCAACAATTGGAAGTATAGTTTAAAATTAAGATCATTACTACAGATATGTAATAAAATTCAAATCACAAACCCAGCTGCTCACAGCTCCTAAGACTAAGTGCACCAGAGCAGTCAAGTCCTACTATCAGATCCCAAAGGCCCCACAAAGGAAGTGTATCTACTATTGGTTTTCCTAAGGGAGGAGTTAGACTGCCCCACAATGTAAACCAAGTCCAAAAGGACACCCAAAAACAGGTGAAAGAATAGTACAAATATGAAGAACAAGAAGTGAAATTACCATGCTACACAACATATCATAACAGTCCTTAGACTAGGCAATTCAAGAAAAACTACAAAAACTGTAAAATTTCAACAGCTCAGCTCTGAGTATTATTTCACCCAAAATTAGTATCAGACCAAGAGCGAATGGTCAGAAACCAATTCAATATCTACATCAAACATTTAAAGAAACATGAATTTTCATGAATGAACAAGCACATAAACTAGAAGGCAATAGGATGTGTAAAATCTTAAGCAAAAACCCTACTTTAAGATGTTATTGCTTTGCATGGCACAACACAATAAACCAAGAACACTAAGACAAAAAGCATAATCACCATAACCAACTATATTAGAATAAAGAACCCATAGATCACAACAATAGACTGAAATTAAATTAAAAAATTTACCCAAAATGGAAGATTTACTTCCCTGAAAAGTTAGCAAAAAAGTTCCAAATGAACCCTTTACAAAAAAATCTTTCCAGAATCTTGAGAACTCTCAAATAATGCAAAAGGCAACATAAATTTTGAAGGAGCATAACATGAAGCTGAACTATCCCAAGCAATGGTATACAATTCAAACAGAAAATTAAAAATTTTCTGCTCTACTATAAAAAGTTTGCTTAAACAGATGCTCACTCCTTTTGATTGGAGTAAGCGGAGGATCAGCTGTCGATTCTCTATCATTGGATTTTCAGATAGGTTTCAAGCAACGGGAAAGGAGTCTATCTATCTGCCTAGCTTTGGTAGATTTCCCCCAACACAATCCACAGAAATTCCATGAATCCCTTGGTGGATAAGTCCGACAACTCAACCGCAGTGCGGAATTAAGTTTCTTGTCCAGCGGATTTGATCTATAGTTAAGAGGCATTGCATACCTCGAGCCCTATCAAGCAAGGGATTCTTCATCGGAATCGAAAAAGCCATTGCAAATAAACAATTGGTAGAACTCCGCAACAGTAGGTCTCTTGAGCCTTGAGAATGTCTAATTCGTCCGCATCAAGTGCTGAAAAATTAAATTTCTTCCCGAGTGAGTAAAGATAGAAAAAAAATCAGGCTGCTAACTCTGAAAGAAAAAGTGGCCAAGTTTGGTTCGCATGTCAAAACCTAGGTGAGGCTTAGGCTTCAGTTCTACTTTTCAGTAAATACTAACAGCAAGGAAACTTGTATGCATATGTCAATAACTGACATAGAACTGCTCAGATTCTTCACGGCCTTGAGAACCAAATACACCAAAGTACCAGTTGCATAACACATGACATATTAACTTTATTGGACATGCGACCAAAGATCACAGAAAGAGAAAATTCAATCATCACATTGAATAAGGTTAGCCATTTTTAAAATAATGGATGCGAACTCTGTTTTACCAAAAAAGATGGTCAAAAAGGAAGAACTAGGCTCAAAAACCAAATAACATAGCAATAAACCTTCATTGCGTAACCTATGCAAGAAGAGTATCTTACTTGATCGAAGCCTTGAGAAGATTGGGATCTCTCGGAGTTCACGCCTGATGCACAGATACTCACCAAGCAAAGCCATCATTGCGAGCCCAGTACCATTCACAACCCACCATGTTATTGACGATGGCCAACCTCCATATATAATGCATATAAAAAGATGGATGATGTAGAGGGTAGCAGAAAAATCTAGGCACTTCTTTGCCCTCTCAATCAAGTAATACATATATCCAGCTCTAGATAAAGAAATAACAGAAGTTAACATTCCTGTTTTAAAAAAATGCTTAATTTGTAAATTTGTGATCACCACAAAACAACCATAAGGAAACAAGCAGAAAGAAACTTGAATTTTCTTAAAACAATAGAAAACTACAACTAAAAACAAATGTTTTCCTATAGATGAAATAGACATATAATAACATCTCCATTGACACGGGGAAACAGCTACTCAAACTACTCATTAAAACACGAAGCTTTGATAAATCTAACTATCATATTTATTCCTACTACACAATTCAGATTAAAAAACATTATCCATTTTAATTGCAAAATAATACTTAAGAAGATGAAGCTCTTAGAACAACCAAATAACTGACTAAATAAATACAGAAGAAGCTCAAGCAAATGCATAATCACTTCCTAACAAAACAATAAAGTAATAAAACAGATTAAAACTTACCCGGCAATGGAGCTGAAAAGGAAAGAAGCAATTACACACCATCCAGTGACAGTAGAGGTGGTGAGGGCAACAAAATCAAAGAAATAGACAAGACTCATTCGAGAAACGCGAGTCCCAACAAGAATCGATAAACATAAACTGAGTGTCAGGTAATAAAGACATTGGAGACAGACTATTTGTGCAACAATTAGCCATGGATCCCATACCACTGCACCATAGAACATGACTAACCCTAATTCTAAATCCTCGCCTGAAAACTCACAATATCGAAATCGAAATCAAAGCATAATTGAAAGGACAAGAACTTGTAGAGATATATTAAAAAGCAACAAACATCTACAAAATCAAAATCATTGCCTCATCCTAAGCTTTTAAGATGATAGAAAGAAAAAAAGAGAGAATGATTTGACTAGCGAAGTGGAAGTTGTGGAATTTCTAGAAAACGGATCGGATGCAATTGGGCAAGTTAAACAACAGAATTACACAATGGATTTGTAATAAGCAAAACAAAAACCCTAGATTTGAATCGAGAAAATGATTAAAGTGACCGTTTGTACAGAAGCTTGAAGAAGAAGAAGAAGAGAAACAGGAGTGGCCGATTTGGACTTGGAGTTGGGGCACCTAGGTAGGAGAGGTACTTTAAGGTTTTCCTTTTTCTTTTTTAAGCGTACAGTTCATATAAATGGCTGGAATTTAAAAATTAAAAAAGAATATAAAAATAAAAAGTATTAAGTGGATATAGAAGGAATTAATATTAAAATTTTGGCCCTCAAATTGGGTTTTAATGTTTAAAATCGTTAAAAAAATTATTCAAATTAGATCATGAACTTGATGGATTGATTCAATTTAGTCCTTTTCACTAAATTAACTAAATTAAAATTTAAAAATGAAGAATAATTTTTTTGAGGGAAAAATAAAGAATAAAGTTAAAAACAACTGAATAGAATTCCAAATATAAATTGAAAGAAAATGTCATTTTTGTTCCATTTTGAACTTTACAATCAAATTCAAAGAGTCAAATTGAACCATATTTCACCTTTTGTTGCATATTAAGTCATAAATCTGTAAAGAAATTTTATTTGAAATCTATTCTAAATATGCTTACAACAAACAACAGCATGAGCAAAAATTATGGACCAGAATTTTCTCAGTTTTCATGCCTTGGATCACACCTCTATAATACATCAGTATGGCGAAAATTTAAAACCCAGATATAGGAAATAGCTAGCTTGAAGGGAAGTACAAGCAAAACCATTCAAGAATGAGATTGATTTTGAAAATCCATATACTACTCGTAAACATGATCATTGGGGTTCAGTTCTTCTTCTTCTGCCATTTCTCCTTGCAGTAACAGTGACCTTGTTTTCAGCTTCACCTTTCTGAGAACCCTGCTCGTTTGCAACTTTTTTTGAGGAATTTATCTCACTCCTTAACCGCAATATTTCACCTTTGGCAGATGCCAAATCCTCTTCAAGCTTCTTTCCTTTCTTCTCCAAGCTGTCCCTTTCTTTGCCAAGATTCATGACCATGTTATGAGCATCTTCCAAATTCTCTCGGGCCTCTTTTGCAGCATTTTTTTCTACGGTCAGGGTCTTGTAAAGAACTTGTTTATCATCTTCAAGGCTAGAAATTTTAGAATTAGCTATCTCTAGCTCCCCAGAAAGCATCAAGGCATTTCGATTCATCTCATCCAGAGATTTAGTTGCTTCTTCTAAATCTGTTTCAAGAGATTTTCTTGCTTCCTTGTCCTTTCCGATTTGCTTCTCCAGGTTTTGAAGTTCTTTGTTCAACGAAGAAACTACCTTTTTCTCTTCTTTTAGTTCATTGGCTGTGACTTCAGCTTTCTGATAGACATCTACCAATTCATTCTGCACATTATCACGACTTTCTGTAAGAGCTACCAATTCACGAGACACTCTTTGGAGCTCCTCCTCAGAATTCCGTAGCGCTCCCTTCGCAGCTGAAAGTTCACTGGCTAACATATCATTGCTCTGTTTTGCTTTTGCAAGGCTCTTCTCCATTGTTTCTTTAGCTTCAGCAAACTCAGATTGAACTCTAGAAACCTCGGCCTCAAGCTCAGTACACCTGCTTCTTGACTGTTGGAGTTCTCGTTTCATGTCAGAAGCCTCATTCTTAGACTTCCCAAGGGCTTCACTAGTGCTTTGAAGTTCATGTTTCAGATTCACTACATTGTTCAATTCAGTATCAAGCATTTTCCTCAAATCTTCCTGTTCTTGGGTTAAACTTGTAATCATTGCTTGGTTTGTATTCACTTCATTTATAGTGAGCTCAAGCTTTTTCTTTAGTTGATGAAGTTCATCTTCTCTTTCAGCCAACAGCTTAGCATCTGAAGCAGCCTTCTTTTCAGAGGACAGCTTCAGATCATCATACTCATTCTGAACAGCATTCAACTTCTTGTTAGATTCATCCCTCTCAAACGTTAAAGAACTTACAGTTGAATTTAGCTCATCCACTACAGAGTTCTTCAATTCCAGTTGTTTTCTTATTTTCAGAAGTTCATCTTCCAATGCATTGATTTCTGTGTGTGCCTTTGCTAGTTCGTCCTTTGTTCCCTCAAATGAAGAATTCAGGTTCTTCAACTCTAATTCCTTTTCAGCAAGTGAATTGGTGAGCTTTTGAACATTATTTTCTTTATCCTTGATCTCTAAACTAAGAGAGTTAACCTTATTTTGTAACATTTCAATTGAACTGAGCTTTTTACTTAATTCTTGTTGAAGAGCTTTCTTGTCTTCCTCAGCCTTTGAGATGCTAGATTCTAGACCATCTATTCGAACGTTGAGATCATCAATTATCTTTTTCTCATTCTTCAGCTCCCGCCCTAGTCCTGCAATTGTACCATTAGCAGAGTTCAGTTGGCTTAATAGAGCCTGCTGTTCTTCCTTAGACTTCTTGATCTCCTTTCTCCGTTCTTCCTGTTCTTTCAACAGCGTTGACTCAAAGTTCTTCTCTAAGGATACAATCACAGCTTCCTTCTCTTTCAATTTGCCTGTTATCTGCACATCACCAATTTATGGGCTAATTGAGAAACAATGATTATCCAAAAATACAAAATAGCACTAAAACATTTGAAAACATGTTTCAACTATAAAGCAAATACAGATGCTTTCTATAATGAAAATGCACAGAGATATAGAAGTTTCGGAGGAAATAGTCCTTCATAATTCAAAGGAGTGAGAACCGGAGTTTGCATTAAATTCTCTGAAAAGGAGAATCCCCAACTAGTTGCTTCTTGAATATTCAGAAGCACCATATCAAAATTAGGATTTATGAAAACAAGAAACAGAAGATCAGATGTGGCTTACAGTTTCTATTGCTGTTTCAGCAGCTTTCTTCTCATTTCTAGACAATGCATAAAATGCACCAAGCACACCAGTACCAAATATACCGAGTCCATTCAAGAGAGAAAGAAAAGGGTTTGGTGGTGTATATTTTTGAATCGCAAGCTGTCAAAACACATCAATTAAGAAATTTCAAACAAAAAAATATGCCAGTAGTTACTAGTCCAGATTTATTTGTAAGTTGAATCAGAGACCTCTTCTTTTTGGATATCTTCTGGTTTCTTGAGCTGGTTTTCTTCTGAAATGAGACAATTAAATAGATAAACATTTAAAGAATGACATGCTAGAGATGGCAAACACCAAAAGCAATAATCATAACCTTTCAAAGATAAAGATCAAATCAAGAGGGATGATCAGCCAACAGCTATATAATTACTTTGATAAGAGAACCCCAAAGCATGAAGTCCAATGAGAAATTAATTTTCATAAACAACGAGTAAATGCAGCTTGTAAGAAAACCTTCAATCGACATAAAATGTACCCAAAATTTTCAATTGTATCAACATGACATGATGAATTTTTTATTTTCCAATTTGTATTAGACCTTCTCAGGTACATCATGGTAGGAATGATTAAAGACAAACAAAGTAAGTCATTCACAGTGATTATAAAAATTAGTTTATCCTTCCTCAGAATAAAGAGCTCTGCAAGAAAATGAAATATTTGTCAAAAGAACACTGTCTGTTAATATTAAAAATACAATTGTTACATAGTTATGACATCTCATTCTCCATAAACTATTATTTTCTTTTTCTATATGATAATAATTCTCTACACTGAAGATGTTCAATTCATTCTCCTTCTTCAGTTCAAATAAGCATCGCAAAGGGTTTTCGACACCATACTTGAAACCATTCAATTGTTCCACAAGCTGAACTTCATTCACACAACTCGTAACTTCATAGGCAGTCCATTTATTCATTTCATTTCCCCATTTGCTTATTGATCATGTACCAAACTCCTAACCTTTTTTACGCTCTATAATACATTTCAATTGAAGTAACAAAAGGACTTGTTCTGATGTGATAAATATTCACAAAAATTCTGCTGAAAATACTAACTCACTTCCAGAATAATAATCTTCACTTGCATTTACCAAACCCCTTAAAAATGTTTTAAAAAAAGTACACCAACTCACCCACAAGTAACTATAGCCCAGTTACAGAAGAGTAAAGCACATCAAAAAGCTTATATAACAACTTAATCAGTTGATTTTGCAATTTGCATAGCCTATAAAAGATGCAATAATTCAATATGATAGGGGAATAAAACCAATTTTTACCATACCTCATAATCAATAAACAAAATATACAAAAGACAAGCCAATAAAACTTGAATTAGCAGGAACACTCTCAATTGTTAAACTTCATTTGAAAAAAAAAAAAAAAGAAATGTCCAAAATCAGTATCACCCAATTCAACAACTTAACAAAATTCAAAATTTTCATATTCCAAAAACGCAGAATAATTGAAAATGCAAACAAAATATAAGAGAAAAACACACTCACTTAAAAACGAACTTTCAATAGCTCTGGCCCTGAGCTGCAAGAAGGGAAGAACTGAAATACCCACAAAAAGAACCGCTCGTTTCTTACTAAAAACGATATCATCTGGATCCTCTTGGGGCATACAAGCAACGATAGATACCCTCTTCTTTTTCTTGGTCTCGGCATTATGATTGTGCTTGGAATGAAAAAGAAGAGAACGTGAAGAAGAAGAAAGAGAATAGGAGGGAAAATAAGACTGCAAAAGATTTGAGCTTCCCATAGCGAAGCCCATGTCTTCGGATTTGGGTCAGGTCGGTTGATCGCTTGATGGAGATAAAACTAAAAGGAAAACGCTATCAGCCTCTAAAGAGAGGCATATTATGACTCATGCTCTCTATCCTCCACTTCATTCAAGTTTACAACATGTTTCTGTTTGTGACTACATGACATATTTCTCCTCGGTGCCTTATGTAATTATCAAATTACATTCAATAAAAAAATAATTAAATTAATTACTATTTTATCAAAATGAACAAGCTATTTCAAGACATTTAACATCGTTTATTATCAAAAATTATTCAGAGATTATCTTTGAATAACATAAATAGTGCATACATTTACATATGCACTAAAATATCTAACTTATCGTTAACATTATAAAAGTATAAGTATAGTCTAGTGATAATTGTATAAGTAAATTTAAGGGGGTTTGGCCTGGTGGTTCAAACCCTCTTGGGAGTAACTAAAGACTAAAAAAAAATTATATAAGTATTTTCGTAAAAAAATTAGAGTTGGAGTTGCAGCCAAAATGCTAGAAAACCTTGATAATTAGGAAGCATAATTTTCTATGTTGAACCTATTTAATACTACGAAAATTTTTTAAAGTTCGTTTGAAAAAAGTTTTCTTTAAAAAATGATGATTTTATTAAGTCTAATAGAAATGTTTTTGAGAGTTTAGTTATGGAAATTTAGAATACACTATCATGTATATTTTATGGGTGTGAGGCAAGGAAGGTTCTAATGTGAAAATATTTGTAAGACTTGCCTAGGGGGACAATAATAATGAATTAAATACATTATTGTACCAATAAAACATCAATAAAATAAGTTGAAGCGTTGGGCACTTAGTTTAGTGATGGATGCATATATAATTTAGGTATAAGACTCAATATCAATCCCTTCTCCAACTCGAAAAAATAAAAAAAAATTGACCTATTAGTTAATAGGTCTCAGAGGTCGTGTGAAGTTTTCATTGTAGATAAAGCACCGATTGAACAAAGAATTGGCTAGAAGTGTGACTTATGGCCTAAATTTGAATAACAAAGGCATTGCCTTAATCCATAAGTGATTAATAGATTTGATTAGTTAAAGTTTAGTACGAAGAATTTTGCCATATTTAATGGTTTTATTCGGCCCAAATTTGAATTAGTTATCACTCGTAATTTGCTAAATGGTCAAATTTTTTTTCAAAAAAAAAAAGTAAGTTTACAAGCATCCATGAAAATGGTAGAGAGTGGAGGCCTATTTCTAAAATTTGCAATGAGTTTTTTTTTTTTTTTCTTTTCTTCCTTTATAAACTATCGCGGCTCGTTTTCATATTTTTTGCGGTCACAGGTGAATTTTTCATTAATAGTTGCTTTTTTCAATTATTTTGTTTAATATTTAACATCTTCCCTCGAATAAAATATATGATTATATCCATTTAGATTAGATTGTAGATTAGGTCTTTCATAATTTGTGATTTTATCTATCTTTTTTGGAGTAGTTTTTCATTCTTATGAAAATAGGTGAAATACAAGATACATAGTTGTTAATTTTATTTAAGCAAAAATTTAAAATTAATATTATGAGGCTCGTCGAAATATTCAAACTTTGAATAATAATAATAAATTACGATTGAAAAAGATCAGAAAGTCAAACATCAATCGAAATTGCTATGGAACGGAGAAAATTGAAAATATATTAAATTCACATTTTAATTTTGTACTCCATTAATGGATGAAATTTTTTTAAGAAAAAAAAAAAAGAAAAATGGTTGAGATTATATGATTTTAATCTTTAACAAATAGTAGTAAAGAAATCGTTAATATTGTTCAATTAAATTTAAAAATATTTGCAATAGTGTATGATAAATATAGAAAGCGAAATGGCATTGAAAAAAGTCATGTACTACTTAAGAAATTTAATAATGTTTTCTTCTCAACATGGTCCACGAAAATTGGATGATGCACCTTTTCCTTTCTATCATGCCACCAAAACCACTTTTATCTTCAACTTGGGAATCACATCTTGCCACGCCCGAAGTTCAATATAATTAGAATTATATATTTTTTCCATATATTAATATGAAAAAAAAAAAAAACAGACGACATTCGTATAAGTGCTAAACGGATTGGATTCATTTAGAAAGATTTCAAGTTGGAGACCTACTATATATGCATGCAGCTATGCCGCTTAGAGATTCACTCATCACTGTCAAGTGCGCTATATGAATAGGCCTGGAATAGTAGGGCAAAGACTCGAGACAAGAAGGCTTAAAAAATGAAAAAAAAAGGAGAGAGAAAATATTTTTCATTTTTTGCTTTCACGAGAATTTTTTTTTTAATTTTGTAGGTGCACTTATTTGCACACTCAGATTCAGATAATATTCTAGTAAAATCCTCCAAAGAAATGAAAAAAATAAATATAACAATAGTTAGGAAAAAATAAAAGAATATAATATAGAAATAAAAAGAAAATATTGGTGTATAATGTTGTATCCTCAATCATTTTCATTTCATTTACATAGCATATTTGAATGGGTAAGCAATCAAGCTATTGAAGTCAAAAGTTATATATATATATATATATATATATATGTGTGTGTGTGTGTGTGTGTGTGTGTGTATATGTATGTATTCAAAAGAAAATTGGGTCATTTCATTTTGTTCTATACAAATATGGAGTTTTAATCATCCCCAATAATTTATTCTCACTCTATAGAATATAAGAATCTTAACACTTTTATTTTTGAGTGGTAAAGATAGACTTTTGTGTATGATATGTAAATATTAATCTTTGTTTGGGAGGGTACTAATAAGTGTAAATTATGTTTATTTATTTAATGTATGGTAACACAAATCTCAATTAGCAAGCTAAAAATTAAAAATATATTGTTTTATAATTACTGAATATTCCTTCATAGTCTAATTAATTTTTTAAAAAAAAGTTTAAAACAACGGATTCCAATTTGTATAGATCAAATGAAATTCACAAAATTTTATATAGTACTATTCATTTCTAAATTTTAATTTTCATGTTAAAAAATTAAATATTTGAATCATATAAATTTAATTTTAAGAATTTCTTTTAACTGTTTTAAATTATAGAAATTGCAGTAAAATTTACAAATTTCACAGAGTTACATAACCAAAACTAATTTAGCATTCTCTAAGCCCAATTCTTGTTACTTTAAAAATTTATTCATTTCTTCCAAACATGAGTTTGTAAAATTCAATTGAATTTCATAATACAAATTAAACATTTCAAGCACATAAAACTCGTTTAAAAATAAATTATATTTAGAATTCATTTACATGTAGCATAATAATACTAGTATTATTTTTTATGGTTATATTATATTATTTTAACATTTAATATATTATATAAATAAAATTTTGATTAAGTTATATGTGTTACATATATTATTATTTTAATAAAATTAACATAGTATTAGTTTGACTTATGAGGTAGATAGTTGTGGAATTAACAATTGATTAGTTCTTAAACAACTATTTACCAAAGTCCAAAACAACTATGGAACCGCTAAACTAAATGCACACTTAATAGTTTGAATCATAGCATATGCAGGAAAAGAAAGTATGTCCAAAGACATTGATACCCTAAAAATATAAGAGAAGAAGTTAAAACCAATTGCAAGATTGCATAAAATATTGTTTATTCCTTTTACATGTAAAATTTGAAGATATAAAGAGCCCCACCACTTGAAATGGTTGGTTTTCATAGCAAATTGACTAATGTGGGATTCAAAGTATCCACATTCATTATTGGACCACTCATTTTTGGCCTTTTCAAAAGAATGGTTGTCCACCAAGCTTCTCCCTCTTCTTATTTGGCAAAGATTTGGAATTTTTATAGTTCCTAATTCCAAAATTCTCTAACAAAAACCATTCTTTTGTGATGCCTAAATAGGTCACAATTTAACCACACACCATGACATGAACTGTCAAATGTATTTCTAAAATAAATATTAGTAAAAATGAATTTAGTGAACTATAACAAAATGCAATGCAATGTAATCAACTGAATATCAAGAAAAAAGAATGGCTTTCCATTAGAAAAATGGCGAATATGTTTCATAATAATAAGTTCAATAGGTTCAAAATTCAAATGAGCTCTTGATCAAGACTAACGAAGAAAACCGATGAGCGAGGGCTCTTGGCCTCTACTAACCCATCTAATTCAAAACAGAGAATAATAACAACCTATGAGAATGTTTATGAATTATGCCTCAACTGCCAAAAAAGAAAAAGAAAACTATGTTGTTGCTTGCTACCCAGGACTCATCAATACCATGAAAGCTGAAACACAAATGATTCACCTTTGCAATCATCCATGGCTGCAAAACGGATACACATAGAACAGCTCTTCAAGAACAGATGATCCAATTGTTTACCTCAGACAAACGAGAGCCTGAGGAAAGCAGCATCAACCCATTATATAGCAATGGGCATACCCATCGCGAAAACATCGTCATGGTAGGTAGACTCAGGGGAGCCTTTAGGTGTACTATTGCAAATCTTCTTTGTCTCATCCTCAGCAAAAATTTCCTCGGACCGGCAATCAAAACTGCAAAATGCTTTCTCCCCTCTACAAAACATCAAAAGCAAATAAAGAGAGTCCATAAGAACAAATATAGCAAGTCTGAGTCAGTAATAAGATGCTTACAGAAATGTCTAGGAACATACTGGTAGATATAAATCTCATCTCCTTTGTCCAACTTCTTCTTGCAAGAGTAACAGAAACTCAAGAACTCATCAGAGGGATAAGGAGCTGAACTCTCAGGGCAGTCAGCCTCTTGATGCAATTCAGACCCCAAATTTCCTGGCTGGTCAAAATTGGACAACTCGTTCGTGTGACATTCTAAAATACAGTCACCAAACACGTGAGTTGTTTTTGGGTTTGGACCATAAGAAATTATGCAAGTATAATCTTCAGAAAGCTCGATCTCATGTGCAGAGAGAGAACTTACATACCCTTGGCTAGAACCAATAGGTACTGGTATGGAATTTAATTTGGTTTCCGAAGAATTATCTGTTTGTGGAGCTTTGCCACTAAACGTTGGTAAACTAGTTACACTAGTAGTTCTATTCTCAGGACAAAATTTTTTAGAACTCAAACAGGATTCAGGGGATAAGCTAATTGTAAAAGAGTTTTCAGATGGATGAAGTTCTGATTGGACTCCATCATTCCCAAAAAGAGTATCAGAATCTGGATTACAAAAATCGAGGTTTGAGGTGTTGGCTTGTGACAGCAGTACAAGCATATAATCTCCAGGTAGAGAGTTTGACCTCACAGAGTAACCAGTTCTCACCTGTGCTCCAAATATTATGTTCTTCCTCTTCGGTGAATTCATAACTTCACCTGATGGCTTGGTTTCATCATCTAGTAAATTAATGATGCCAAGGCCTACTTTACTGCTATCCCATTTCTTTTGATGGCCATTTTGATTTGGTGTTGATTTTGACTTATGGCTAAATGGATTGCTAAGGCTTGAGAAGAAACTGAAATCAAGAGGAGAGGTCGGGCTCCTAACCAAGTCAGATTCGGTCGAACTCCTAGAACCAAATCCCACAAAAAAACCAGGAAGATTGAAAAATGAACTGCTTATATGTCTCAGGCCATCAGATTGGCAATGGGACTCTAAAGCAGAATCAGCCATAAGATTGAACAAGCATGCAATTCCCTAACATGATCTGTTTCTTGTAGTAAGCATCATTAAAACGACTGAATTCCTGAAGCAGAAATCAAGACAAGCACAAACCATAAAACTAAGTAACAACAGAGAAAAATTTTGAGCAACTAACACAATAAATAAAGCTTTAAACGGAAAGTGTATCAAGGAACAATATATCAGAAAATTGCCATATGATGCCAAATCTTTCACCTCAGTTAAGCTTCAAAATGACATTTATGAGCTTTGAATGGCATCTGACAACTATATCTTTAAAAAGTTAATAACAGTGGAAAGTCTCCTCAACATTCATAAAGGTAATAGATACAAACAACAACAAACACAAAGAAGGATTGAATGGTTAGAAAAACAGTTCATAGTTTCAGAAAATCCTAAGTGCATAAAATTGGAGTGAAAAATGATTTCTTAATTAAAAAAAAAAAAAAAACCAAAGCTAATAAAATAAGCAAAATCAGAACTCATGAACCACAAGCAGCAATTCAGTTGAGGCGAAGACACCAAAAAAATATTAAATTATAGATTTTGGCCCATAAATAAGTGCTGATGCAAGCATATACAGAAAATAAGTGAATCTGGCCAAATAATCCAGATATGAGATACTAACATAAGATCAAGAATTAAATTTTGACAAGTTCAATAATCCCCAACTCTCCCTCCCCTTTTGCCATATAGAGAGAGGGGCTTAAAGCAAGAGAAGAATTTCTTTTCATACTGCTCAGTGCTCAATGAACCCATATCAGAGAACTTTCAGTAAAAATGTGTAATCAAATGCCTGATAGGATCAAACAGATTACCAATTCTAAAACACAGACGGATTCGGATTTCCAAAAATCAGTCAAAATCAAACATGCACAAAAAGCAGCAACAACATTTAGACAGACCCAAGAAAATTGATTACTTTATCCCTCAAATTCTATAAAAGGCTGCTTAAAATTAACATCAGATCAATGTTGGCAACAAGAGATCCACAGCAAGCATCAAAGATAACCTTAAAAACAATGAAAACCAACTATAAGTAATCTGATATTAAAAAATAAAAATAGATATCCATGGCATCAAAGCAAAGCCAAAGATTGAAACTTTAAAATATCCACGAACTAATGCATCAAATGGATCATTGACAAAAACTATAAAATAAAGCAAAATATAAAAAAACTTGAAAAACCCACCTGGGTTCCTCTCTTAAACCTTCAAAAGACGAACCAGAGACAAACTCAAATGCAACAAGTAGGTACTTGTATTGAGGTGGACAAAGCACAAGCACTGCTCTTCATATATATAATTCTCTTTTTTATATATATTCTTTAAATTTATTTATTTTTTATCTCTTCTCTTGCGTCAAAATCAGAGAAGCAGTGTAGCACTGAGAGTCCCGATACACATATACACAATCACAGGCCCACACACTCTCTCTCATATGATTATCAGGGAAATACGTATTATATACAATATTTGTATACAAATACGTATATTCTTTATTTAGCGGTTAAAGGCAGGACAGCTATTATTGTATGCATAACGTTCGCACTGTACATCATTTTTAATCTGGCGGCTGAATATTGTATTGTATTAAAATTATAAATTGCTGTATATATAGATTTTTTAAAATAAGTAAGTATATTAATTTGATACGATAAGTTTAGTCTTTCTATTTCTGTCAAAAAAAAAATGTGAAAAATAAGATACTTTGATTTTTTTTTTTTTTAAGGGCAGAGATTTTAGTATTTACAGTAGCTTTTGCCAATTGAATATAAAGTGATAATGTTGTAATAATATGTTAAATGCTTTTTTTTTTTTTTTTGGATGGTGAAAAGTAAATAATAAGAGAAAAATATACAATTCTCTTTTTCTTTTTGAAATAAAGATAAATAATTTAGTACTTGAGAAACTTTTAAAATATAAAAATCTAACAAAAATTATAACAATTAAAGAAAAATTAAGAAAATAAATTTAATTTTTCTTCCATATATAAACATGATATCAAAACAAAAATGTTTTAACCAATTACTAGTTACCTACTCCACACTTGTATTAGGTTATTTCCAATGCTGATATAGATTGCACTAATCCACTTGCCACATAGAAAAAATAGAAAATTTTTTCTTAAAAATGCTCTCTAATACTAATGTCCATTTTAGATGTGAAGCTTATGCGGACTTGACATTGTCAAGCTCACCTTTTATTTCTAAAGGGTCTTCTACACAATATTTATATTTAATGATGTATTGTGATTGGTTAGATATTAAATTATAATTTTTACAAAGAACGAAAAAAAAATAGAAAGTGTTGTATTGGAGACAAAAATTTTAAATTGAGTATTAATATATTGACATTCATCCATATCTCTCTTGACACCTTCTATTTTATTAGACACGTTCTATTTTATTAGACATATAAGCTAATAAAGAGTGTTACAATAGATATACTATTAGGTATCTAAAAATTGGATGGATTACAAAAAAAACCTTGTTTTACAAAATTTTTCTTCCTTTTCATTTCTTTATATTTTATTTTTTAAAATTACTATTTTCAGAGCAGATTTTATTAATTTCAGAGCAATTATCCTTTTGTTTCTTCATTGTCTACTCTAGTATTAATAAATGTTGCTCTGAAAATAGTAATTTTTTTATTTTTTTATCATTTTATTTTCTCAAATTCTTTTAGGTATTGTTTGTTTCAAATTGCCTATTTTTTAAAAATTTAATTTCTCAAAAAATATATTTATAGGTATTTTCTAGGAAGTATGAAATAAATATTATTTCATTTGTTTCATAAACTCTTTGAGAAGTTAAATTATTTAATAAATATAATATAAAAATATCCTAGATATTAGTATGATAAATATTTTTAAATATAAAATACTAATAATAAAATATAAATTATCTACTATTATAATTAAGAAAGTGCACTTACTTAATTTAGACAGAAAAGCTACTTTCGTGTAGGAGGAAAGTTGAATTTCTTAATTCCCGAAATACTTTTCAAAGCAAATATTTAATTTTCTGGAACTTGCATATTTTTCAGGAAATTCATCCAAATGTTTAAAGGAGCAGAAAATTTTTAAATTTAAATTTCAATATTCATAATTTTCCATCAATTTAATAAAAAAAAATAAGCTATTAAAAATATAATATTTCAAATTTAAATTTTATGTTCATAAATTTTAAAAAAATTAATAAAACATAATTTATTATTCATAATTTTATTTTGGTGAAAATATAAAATTTTTGTTAGATTTTGACATTATAATATTGAATTAATTACTCATAAATTTAAAATCTCGCTAGAATCTCGTTACAGAAATTTATTTAAAACCCCTATAAAAAAATAGTCATCTTTTCTACAATTTTTTTTAAACCAATCAACACAACACAACTTTGATTTCTTCTTTTTGGAAATTGAGAAAAAGGCATTGATGATACTTGTTCATTTTTCAAAAAAATAAAAGAAGCTTTATAGTGAAGCCTTGGCCACATAATCTTTCCCGAAAATGTTGTACTTGGGTTTTGAAGACGTGGCAATAGCTGGTAGATCAATTTTGATTTGATTCGCGTACACAAAATATGGTGCTTATAAAAGATAATGCTTTGTTTTTACCAAAATTTTCAGCACAAAAAGACAAAATAGGACTCCTTGTTTTTTTTAAGTGACCGAAACGCCTCCTTTTAACGGCGATGCTTTCTGTTTCGTTAACTTTGTTTACCGCCGACAAAAATTACCTCATTTTTTAACTCTTGAAAGTAGAACAATATGCAGTAACTTTTATTCGTATCAATATTTTCTAACGTAGTGTTTGGGAAGAAGAGAGGAAAGTGGAATAGAGAAATAGGCCTTTTTTTTTTTTTTTAACCAAAAATATATAAAGAATACCTTTTTTTTTTTTAAGTTGCTGATGGACCACTTCAAACCCAAATAAATACTACCTCCGTATTTTATGATTCTTTACATTTCTTTTTCATCAATACCAACACAAATCAGCTTTTCACCGATACCAATACAGAAATAATAATAAACAATTACTAATCCTCTAAAAACTTACTTTTTCACCAATACCAATAAAAAAATAATACTAAACAATTACAAAACTTACTATAAATGGATATGTAAAGAACCATAAAATACACCTAAAAAGGGAAATGTAAAGAACCATAAAATACGGAGGTAGTAATAGAACTGTGAAAAGTTAACTTGATCTGCTAACTTAATACGAATCTGACATAAAAATAGAGGGTTAGGGTTGAGGTTTTTCGACCTGTTTAAGTAAATGGGTCGACACGAACCCGACCTGAGATTAAATGAATTGGGTTATGGTTGAAGATTCCAACCCGAAACTCGACATGTCTAACCCGTTTATTAAAACTACGTCATATTAAGTTAGGGTTAAGTTTACGTCTATTCAGCCGTTCCTCCATCTCATTTTTCGAATTTCAATTCCCTTCTTCATTTATTCAGCCGCTCCTCTATCTACCACTCGCCTCCCAGTATGGCTGTCAAAAGCTGACCCAACCTGCTAATCCGAGACGAACCCGACCTGAAAATAGTAGGTTAGGGTTGAGGTTTTTCACCCTGTTTAAGTAAATGAGTCGACACGAATCCAACCTGAAATTAAAAGGGTTGGGGTTTATTAACCCGAAACCCGATTAACCCGAAAATTAGCTGATCAGGTTGATCCAACCTGATCTGTTTGACAACCCTATTAAATAAGGTCATAAATGTAGTTACAACTAAATTATATCTTGGCATATGAGAATTTGTAATTTTACTTCCTATTTTCCATTATTCCCAAAAGGGCCAAGTATTTGGAAATTTTTTTAATTAGAATATAAAAATTATTTATACTATTTTGTAAGTGTTTTTTTTTTAAATTTAAGTATTTGTTACACTTTAAGTATTTTGTATGCCCGTTTTATTTACTTCATTTGAAAGCATCAGTTTGTTTGAGCAATAATTTTTTTTATATATTACTCATATTTATTTTATGTAGTGCTCTTTATTTTTGAAGGTTATCAAATGTTAAAAAGAAACTAACAAGTGTTTGATATAAGTTATTGAATATTATTTCCCCTTAAGCAAGAGGTCGAGAATTCAACCTTGTGAATAGTGAAAACACGTGTTGGAAGACATACTTTGTGAAATTCCTGTTTACTTTCCAAATAAACTTATGTTAGGTAAAATGTATATTCATATTCTATTATTACAATTTTCCAATTTAAGAAAGGTTAGCAATAGCATAAGGCTAGCTATTATAAGATTAATCATGCACACCAAAGTCAGCTCACTATTTAAAGAGCCGAATGAACAAGAGATCTAGAAATACAGACAGGCTTTTGAAGAGCCAAATGGAACAACTCATACACTAAGACGAAGGGAGCTTTCAACAAATAGGGATCATCTTTGAAAACCACCACAAGAGGGAATCATGAATACAACCTTAACTAGGAATTTTGTAGGAAGAGTACTATTTTGGATCACTAAAGAAATACATTTCGGTGTGGATACAAAAATGCTTGAATTCATTGCAATACAACAAGCAGCATAAGCAATTGAACCAGGAGGTATCACAAGGTTGGAAATTGAAAGTGGTTGCCTTGTAGTTATAAATGAAATAAACCGGTTTTCACAACCCTCCCTTTTGCTTGGAGACTAGTTGGTAGAGATGCAGGAGAGAATGATACAAGAATTATTTTTAGATAACTAACATGCAATTCTAATAGGGAAACACTAAGGCTGTGCATCGGTCGAGTTCGGTTCAACCCGAACTGAACCCGACCAACCTGAAAATCGAAATTTTTTCATATTAAAATTCAAACTGAACCGACCAATCCGATTAAATTGAACCAAACTCGTCGGTTTGATCCAGTTCAGTCGGGCCCTGAAATTTTTATCAAAAAACCAAAGAAAATTGTTGATTTTTTTCAGTTCAACCCGAATTAATCCGAACTAAAATCTTATTTTTCTTAAAACATAAAACCGAATCGATCAATTCGATTAAACCAAACACGTTAGTTCGGTTCGGTCTGGTCGGTTTGGGTTTTGCACCCCTATGAAACACACATTTTGGTTAGATATGGTCTTAATGACAATTTCTGTAATAATATATCTTTTCAGACCCTTTGTATCAGAGGTATTAGGCCTTAAGTCCTAATCCTTAATACAATGATATCTTTGTATTAGTAATTATTATTTAATTAAGGATAATTTGTATTTATAATTCAGATTTCCTTGTCTATAGCCGTTACCTTGATTAAAGATGTAAATACGTAATCCTAGGCTAGAATTATGTGAGTATTCTTGTATAAATTGGTGGTTGTATGTTATGATAAAATATAGAAAATAAAATTACTTTCTCTATTCTAGTATGGTATCAGAGCTGGGCTCTTTTATCATTCGTGTTTTTTTTTTAAAAACTTAAAACCTATTTTTCCTACAACTATGTCAAACACCCATGTTCTGTCTTCCAATGAGAGTGGATTGACACCCACTACTACTACTGGATCTTCATCTTTGATGAATGATCTCAATTCTGCTTTAACTCCTGAGAAACTTGATGGATCCAATTACATCGAATGGTCTATTAATGCATAAAATAAACTGCGTGGACGCAAGCAGTGGGGATATATCACTGGTGGGAAATCTACCCCAGATGATAAAAATTTCGAGGCGTTTGAGACTTGGGAAGATGAAAATTGCCTCGTTAAGTCATGGTTGCTAGATTCAATGACCAAGGAAATAAGAGCCTTGTTCCTGCGTTTGCCTACGGCAAAGGACATATGGGAAATGGTGAAGGAGACGTATTCAGTTAGTGAAGATGCCTCCAGATCTTACAAGCTTCATTGTGAAATCGTCGGTTTGCGCCAAAATGGAGGGTCTGTTATTGCATTTTTTTTGAAAATTACAACGCCTATGGCAAGAATCAGACGCTATTCAAATGTGTCAGATGCAGTGCGCCGCTGATATTGAGGCTTACAAAAAAATGGTAAATGCTCAACGTGTTTATATGTTTCTAGCTGGTCTTGATGCAGGATTAG
>CATIWJ010456972.1:0-10806 GCA_949640765.1 Croton laevigatus | reverse complement strand
ATTTTTTTTCACGCTTTTCTTCTTCAATTTTGTGAAGAAATACAAATATTCAAAATCCACCAAATTATTTCCACCGTACTTTTCCCAAATCTCCCACGGCTCTTGATTGCCGTAGAGATCGCATTCTTTGACATGGTTCTGGTGAGCAAGAGGGAGAGTTCCGGCGTCCTTCTTCAATAGATAGTATCCAATCAATTCATCGTCAGTCGGCCTGAAGTGAAATCCAGGGGGCACCAACATCCTCTACTTCTTGTTGATTTCTAAAGAAAGGATTTCTGAAAACCAAAGAAGAAAGCAGAAATTTGGTTTTTTCTCGACAAAAATTCCAGAGATAGCGTTGTTCCAAAGCAAGAGAACTGGGTTTTTCTGGGATAAAAAAAATTGATTTCAGATTTGAGGCAGTGGCTTTGGAATCACGAAACAAAAAAACAGAGGGAAGACTTGCATATATAGAGGTATGGCAAGCCGCGCAAATACGACCGTTGTGAGTCACTCGTTCTGACTCGTACGAGTTAGGTCAAATTGAAGAAAAATGCTACAACGTCCCTCCGTGTTTATATTTATTTAAAGTAGCCCCTCCGATCTGACTCTGCTTGTACCCTCGACTTTTTATTTTCTTTCAAACTGACCCTGAATACCAATTTAATAAATATATTATATAAAATTATTTTTTATTGTTACTATTATTACTCTAAAAATTATTTAATTACTAAATAAATGACTAATGTCTAAAATAATTTCTATTTCCAAAATATTTAACTTCAAGTCTAATTTTTTTTAAATTTTACTTTGCTACTTAATAATAATTTATTATTTACCAATCCCAATATATAAAAATCTCATGCTTGGAACCAATAAATATTATTAATTTAATAAGGTTAATAAATTATAAATACAAATTAGTTAGCCGCTGATAAAAAAAATATTACGATTCTTTCAAAAAATTTATTAAGGTAAAAAGAATTACCAAATGCTTGTAGAGTGTTTTTAATGATGTTTGGTATTTTCTCAAAAGAAAAAAGAAAAAGATATTTGGTATGTTGATAATTTTTTTTTATTCGTAACCATTAGATTACAAGTTGCTGGTGTTTTCCCAATTTTTTTTTCTTTTTTCGAGGCAACCTGCTGGTGTTTGTTTTCTCGGCTGGTTTGATAATTTTTTTTTATTCGTAACAATTAGATTATAAGTTGCTGGTGTTTTCCCAATTTTTTTTTCTTTTTTCCAGGCAACCTGCTGGTGTTTGTTTTCTCGGCTGGTTCTTTGATATTGTTTCACAGTTGGGTAAGGTGGAGTTACAAGTTGCTGTGATGATTTTATGGGCTTTGTGGGAGGCCTGTTGCTTGGAAGAGTAAATGGTCGAATGCTCGCCAAGTAGTTCGGCGCGCTGTGAAGTTGCTTGATGATTAGAGCCCAAGATGTTTGTGTTGCTGATCCTGTGTCATTGGCTGTTGAAGCTTGGTCCAAACCAGCTGCAGGTACTATCAAGATAAATGTTGATGGTGCTTTATTTAATGGCGAGTTTACAGTTGTCTATTCTTGGTAATTTTTATTCGGCTTTGATTGAAATTATGGCTATTAGGGATGCTCTTAGTTGTGATAAGGAAGAAGGATGGTTTTCTGTAGTTATAGAGTCAGATGCTCAACTTTGTTTTCGGGCTATTAATGATCTTAGCTATTGGGATTACGATTTGATAGTTGACGATCGTATATCTCTCTTTAGTTGAGAGAGGTTAATCTTAATTTTATGCGAAGTACTACGAATGGCGCTGATCATAAGTTAGCTAAAGCATGTACCATTTCGAGAAGTTTGGTGGTTTGGAGAGATATATTTCTGCTGTGATTGCATGTGAAACTTAATAATATTTCAAAAATTTCTTTAAAAAAAAAGTAGGTAATTTTTTTTTAAGGAAAAATTAGATAAAAATTTATGACAGTTTGGCTCTGAATGTCCCCAGAAATATCAGATTATGACAACGTAAGATATTGCTGCTCAGGAGCTGATGTTTGCTTGGACTGCTAGCCCCTGATGACTGTTGCTATTAAAGAGATTGATACCGCACTCAGGGGTGAGTACTTTCTTGATGATATCTTCACTACAAAATCATCTTGGTATCAGCTTTTATAGAATGCAGTTGGTTATCCACATCGTAAGAGCTATTATGTGCAACATTTAAACTTATAACTTTACTGTTAACGGACCCTCACCAATAGCTTTATGACTTTTATTCAAATTCCAACTTTTGTCCTGGTCAAATATGTTCTTTCTGTTTTCCAAATCAACTCTGCATAATACAAGGGAAGAGAGTGGAAAACTCTAATTTCATGTCTTACAAAATATTGAAAGAGCCATAGAGGACTGCATTTATGTTTTACTTAGTTCAACCTCGCAGATGACTTTGGCTTCAACCATATTCCCTGGGTTTATGGTGGTAGGCGAGGTGTTCACTGCTGGGTTTGTGATGGAAAAGCTAGAAGGTAATGCAGCATATAGCCTGTCTTGTAGTTCTTTTTATTCTTTTTGCATATTTTGTTAATTAGATGTTCAAATTCATTGTAACAATGCATGCAGGTTAACAAATGAACAGAGAGCAACTACTGTCGATTATTTCAGAGTATACAAGGTGGATACTACACTCAGTAATGTTACTCTGTAATGATATTTTATCTTGGTTTACTGGAGGTTTATTATGTACTCTATTCAGGGCAATGAAAATAGTAATAAAAGGGTGTCTTTGACTGGTCCTGCTCTACATCCTTTTACTGTGTAAATTTGGACTTTTATTTATTTATTGTTTTTCCTTTTTGTTTCTTTCCTCTATCAATACTTGTAGTTTTGGATGCATTCTCGTACCGAGACATGCTACATTGCAGGAGATCTTACACTGAAGTTCTAAAGAATTTCTTTGAGACAAAATTGCCTTTCAGACAAAATATATTTTCAAGTGAAGAAAAATACGAGAAGATCTCGGAGATGATTCCAGATGAATGTACTTTCTTGTCAAATTTTTAATTCAAGGTATAGTTATCTCCATGACTTAATTGCTGAAATATATTTTGATCTTTGTAGCTGTTACTTCTGAGCTTAGAGGAAAATGGCAGAATTCAAAAAGAGCCTCCATTTCAAAAGACGACATTAATCTTGTTGGATGCGAACAGCTAAAGCATTTACTCCAATCTGGACAAAAGAAGGTAATAAATAATTTTGTTGGACTGGCATGTTTTTAAGAAAATGAATTAATAATACATTCCCATAATCATATTGGCATCAATCAATGTTTTTGGTGTTGATGCTTAGCCCAAATAACACTCCAGTGGTCTTACACTTAAAAAATTTCAATGGATTCTTGTCAATTGCATTGTACCAGAGAGTTCCCATCCAGTGGTTAATTTCTTATTGCACTTTATGATCTACGGTTTTGATTTAGATTACATTCAATGCAAAAGCTCAAAGTACTTTCTCAACTTGTGTGAATAAAGCTTCTATACAATTCAAGGATTTGTTGTGTTTATTTCTTTTTATTGTTACATCATCTGGTATTGTCTTGCATTTCTTGCCAATTGTATTTCTCTATGCTGAGAAAAACTTGCTTAAAAATAACATTTAATGCTAATACGAATATTAGCATTAAATGAAAGTGTGAGTTAAAAATTTAACGCACAATTGTTAGTAACTATAACAGTAGCTCCAAACCTTGCAATAGGAGGCAAATTTACATAGGAACAAATAGAAGCTTAGAACGCAAAAATTAACAATTGCACTTTGCCTTCAAACATACCTCAGACTGAGAGGATTCTGCTAAAAGGAAGTAACTTTTTACAAGCTCTTTATCCTTTTAATTAGTGCCTCCATCAAACCAATATGTGCACATTTATTTAAAGTGTGACAAAACTGAAATAAAGATGAACAAGACACAATTTGTTTGTGTTTCTGGATGCTCTAAACCATGAGCTTTCCCTTCATTATATAGGCCATTTACAATAGACAAAATCCCATATTTATAGCAAATAAATCCCATGATTATTTCCCCAAAAATAGTATACAAATCCCATAAATGGTGCAGCAATTTATGATAAAATATTACAACTAATTACAAGAATATTTATAGCTATCCTTGACAACTCCCCCCCAAATTGATGCTGGTGAATCAAGCAGCATTAATTTGCTAACAAGAAATTGATGACGATTTCGAGTGAGAGATTTGGTGAGAATGTCTGCGATTTAAAGCTTAGTAGAGATATGTGGAAGGATAATAGAACCCTTATCAAAAGCTTCACGGATTGAGTAACAATCTACCTCAATATGCTTAGTACGCTCGTGGAATACAGGATTTGCCACAATTTGAATAACACTTGTATTATCAGCATGTAAGGGTGTAGGACTAGATTGAGGAAAACCCAATTCAGAGAGTAGGCCACGTAACCAAGTAATTTCAGAACATGCTGCTGACATTGCACGATATTCAGCCTCCGTAGAAGACTTGGAAACTCGCTCTTATTTCTTACACTTCCATGAAACTAATGCTTCACCCAAATATACACACAAACCTGTGGTTGAACATCGTGTATTCGGGCAACCAGCCCAATCTGCATCACTATAGGCAACAAGTTGTAGAGAAGAACCACATGGAAAAAAGAGCCCTCGAGTAGGAGTGCCAAGAAGGTAGCGAATAATTCTTTTAACGGATACCATATGTAAATGCCGTGGTGAAGCCATGAATTGACTCACTAAGTTGACTGCAAATGAGATATCCGGTCGAGTAATAGTCAAATAGACAAGGCTCCCAACTAGGCGCCGATATAGAGTTGGATACTGGATAGGATCACTATCATCTTGTCGATATTTGACGTTGATTTCCATCGAAGTATCAACTGGAGTAGAATCTAGTAACCCGGCTAGGTGAATGATGTCATGAAGATACTTTTACTAATTTAGAAAAATTCCTTTGTTGCTCTTGTGAATTTCAAGACCCAAAAAATAAGAGAGAGACCCAAGATCTTTCATATGAAATGAAGCATTAAGAGAGGCTTTAAGTGTCTGAATCTTACCAATGTCAGGTCCAGTAAGAATGATATCATCGACATAGACAAGTAAAAAAACAATTCCCAGAGAGGTCTTCCGTAAAAACAAAGAAGGATTATATTGGCTTTGCACAAAGGAGAGATGAAGAAGTGTTTGTCGAAACTTTTCAAACCAAGCACGAGGGGCTTGCTTGAGCCCATACAGTGAGTGCTTCGAGCGACAAACATCATTGGCATCAGAAGTAGTTAATCCCGGTGGAGGTCGCATGTATATGTCTTCTTTAAGGTTGCCATGAAGAAATGCATTTTTGACATCCATTTGGTGAATGGACTAATCCTGAGAAACTGCCACAGCCAAAATTGTACGAACAGTAGTCATTTTTGCAACTGGAGCGAATGTCTCCTCATAGTCTATCCCATACTCCTGACGATTTCTGAGAGCCACTAGTCGAGCCTTGTACCGATCCAAGGATCCATCAGATTTCACCTTGACAGAGAACACGCATTTACAACCAATGGGAGTGATGGAGAGTGGACATGATACAATATCCCAAGTGTTATTTTGCTGTAATGCATTAAGTTCCTCATGCATAGCTTGTTTCCAACAATCATGCTTTACAGCTTGTGAGTAAGAAGTAGGTATGGTGATAGAAGATAATGTTGCAACTAAAGATTGTTGTGGACCAAACCTCTCAAGAGAGTATCCATACCTGTCTGGAGGATTCGAGATTCGTGTGGATCGGCGAAGTGGTGGAGGTGCTGGTGTCAGAGAAAACTCTTGAGGTGGCATATTAGTATCATTATTACGTATTGAATAAACAACGCCGGGCCTAAATCGATTGATGGAGGCAGGAGTGACAGTAGTAGAAGGAGTAGACTCATCTTCAAAAACAGGAAGAATAGAGTGAAGAGGAAAGCTAGGTGTGACATCATGCGAAGGGAAAAAATATTATTTTTCAAAAAATATGACATTACGAGAAATACGAACCCGTTGAGTGGTAGGATCATAACAAATAAAACCTTTTTGTTGTAGTGCATAGCCAAGAAAGGCACATTTTACAGATTGAGCTGAGAGCTTAGTTCGTTCATGTGGAGGAAGAAGTACAAAGCAAACACAACCGAAATGATGCAAATGGGTGTAAGCAAGTTGTTGACTATGAAGTCGAAAATATGGTGATTGTTGTTGAAGATTCGGTGAAGGAAGACAATTAATTAAGTGTACAGTAGTGGTAAGGGCCTCAACCCAAAATTTCGATGGAACAGAAGATTCAAGAAGCAAAGAGCGCACAACATCAAGAAGGTGACGATTTTTTCTTTCGGCGACTCCATTTTGTTGGGGTGTGTATGGGCAACTTCTTTGGGAGATAATCCCCTTTTTTTTGAAGAAAAGTTTGAAAATTTTCAGACATGTATTCCCCCCTTGAATCAGAACAAAAGATTTTAATGCTTTTGGCAAACTGAGTTTCAATTAAAGCTAAAAATTTTTGAAAGGCATCAAAAACTTCAGATTTGCGTCGCAAAAAATATACCCAAACAAAACGACTATAATCGTCAATAAAGGTTACAAAATACTTGAAGTGGGCATGAGAAACAATTGGTGAAATTCCCCAGACATCACTGTGCACTAAATCAAAACAATGAGAAGAATGCGTAGTATGGGAAGGAAAAGGAAGGGCTTTGCTTTTTCCCATTTTACAACTAAAGCAATCAAGAACAACATCTTTCAAAATAAAAGAGAATTTCACTGTCAAATCTTATTATCACTTGTGTCATCGCATCTATAGGGAGAACAATTCTTATGGGAATGAGTCCTTTTGGAAGTTCATTTGGCACTTGCAAATTCATCCAAAGTTCTTGAATTTTTTGTGGGCTGCGTTTCGGGATGTGTTGCCAACTAAATCACGATTATTTGACAAGGGAATTGATGTGGATATGCTTTATTTTGTGATGAAGTGGAAACTGTTGACCACAATTTTTTTTTAGGATGTTATATGGCTAGAGATTTATGGTGTGGCTTTGGGTTTTCTGCTACTAATTTTTCAGTATCATTGTTTCAATTTTGGTGCAGCAAAATGATTGAGAAAAGGGTGCTATGGCTGCTTAAATTGCTTGGCATCTTTGGTCTTGCCGGAATGAGAAACTGTGAAATAATAAACATGTGGATAGTGTGCAATTGGCTCACAAAATCCGTTGCAATTTGGCAGATTGGGCTGCACATGGAGCTGCTAGAAATATGCTGTAGCAGCAGCCTTTGTGTTCCCATCTACGTTTTCCTTAACCTTTTTTTGGCACTGTGGTAGTTGCAGATATTTTACGCTGAGATTTCTCTGAATTTGTTTATAACAGCCTGAGTTTTTTATTGGATTACTTTGTCATATCCAAAACTTTTCTAGCTAGTTGAGTTTTTGCTTTGTAGCAATGCGCCCTCACTCTCGCGTCCATGATCCACCGCTCTTCTTGAATTCAGTTGGATATTATGTTAATTGTGTGCAACTTATGTGTCCAACAATTGCTCTTTAATGGACTTTCATTGGCTAAGGTAAGGAAATGACGAATGGAAAGGGGGAAAATTTTGGAAATTTCAAAGAAAACGCTGATCTAATAGCTTGGTCAGTATGCTCAAAATGGATTTAATGATTCAGAAAGATTGGGGAAATATAATAAACTCAAATTGAGTTCATCTGGAATTTCTTCAAACAAATTCATTTTTAGCATACAAGACTTATGATGTTATGAAAGAAATATGGAAAGTCAAAACTGGTGAATTTTAGGAAGCAAATGATGTGTTGGAGGATCCCAGCTGCCTGGCTGGTCGACAAAATGTCCAGTCGTTACTAATTCATTTTAAAATTCTCAAGTAATGCAAGAGAAATAAGATAAAATTGAAGTTGACCATGCTTCCAAACAACATACAAGAGCTCTTATATAGACTTATGGAAATTTCAGCAGAAGGCCTATAGTTATGACCATTGCAACTGAAATCCAAAACTAAAGCTGGCTCAGTTGTGAAGGATTAGAATTGCTTACGTTTGATCCTACCCTGCAATGAATTGTCCAGAGCAAAGCCAATCTTGACTGATGTGAGTGAAGGTGTGCTAAAAACTTAATAATTTGACAAACCTAGGAAACACTGTTTAGGTGGAGTGAATTTAACAAAAGATTTGTTCTCATGTCAACCAATCATTTTGTTTACCAGGTAAATCAGATAATTTCATTGAAAATTTGGAGCAAAATCAACTCTTTCAAGGAAAGTAAAAAAGAATGGAAATGGGGTAACTCCTCTAATATTTACAAATTAGCTACGCCTTTACATCAAACCTAAAAACAATTCCATAGATCATAAGTCCATATATCAGCTCCCTCATCTTCTTGAGCCTGAGAATAACGAAGAAGATTCTCATAATCAAACCACTAATCAACATTGGATGTACAATCCAATGGCTTATCAATCTGAGCAGCTTCAACAACCGTCTCGCTATTCAAAACTTCATCAGATTTTGGGGCATTCAACACAACATTCAGTATATCATCAACATCCCCATCAGTTTCCTTGACTGCACCCAAACCTTCATAGCAACTAACAACCCCTTCCTCCATCTGATTAGCATCAACCCCTTTGGATATGCTCGCCGACTTTACCACATCACCACCCACTGTATGAGGATCAACATCAATCCCATTTGAATTGCTCACTGGCTCTTCAACATAATCAGCCATCGCCATCTCACCCTTACTGTTCAAAGCTTCATTAGATTTGGGTCATTCAAGACATTCAATATCGCATCGACATCACAGAAAAGCGAAGGCATATCCTAATCACTTTCATTGACTGCACCCAAATCTTCATAGCAATGAACAATTCCCTCCTCCATCTGATTAGCGTCAACCCCATTGGATATGCTCACTGACTTTACCACATCACCACCCACCATAAGAGGGTCAGCATCAACCCCGTTTGAATATGAATAAGTCACTGGCTCTTTCACATCAACCTTAGAGCGCTTGTTCTGATCCAGCAAACCCTCACAATTTTCATACTCAATGGCTTTTCTCTTACCCTGTGACCGTTTTAGCCTCAAACGGCAAGCAACTAAATCGGACATAGGAGAATCTTTCACATTATACTCAATCATCATCCAAGGGTAAGAGTTCTTCTTCTCCTTGACTCGGCCATAACTGAACTTTTTCTCCACAATTTCCACAGGGGCCTTAACTTCAACTATTTTGTCCTTATTTTCCCTATGCCAAGTCCCCCCACTCGTCCCCACTTTTCTGGATGAGTAACTACTATTTTTCTTCTTCACTGTAGTGAAGAAAAACAAATCATCTTCAATAGATGTTAACCTATTTCCTCCAAACTTTTCCCAAATCTCCCAGGGCTCTAGCTCCCCATAGAGGTCGTATTCTTTCACCCAGTCAATCGAAGGAAGAGTTCCGGCGTGCTTCTTCAGAAGATAGTCTTTGACCAACACTTCGTCAGTCGGCATGAAGCGAAATCCAGGAGGGAGTGACATCTTTTGATGATTCTAAGGATTTAGTCGTTGGTTTTCGGGAGAAAAATTTGAAATTTCTGAGAACGAATAGATTGGGTTTGGAAAACCCTAATGTTCCGAGAATTTGGTGAAATTTTGTGAGGGTTTTGCAGGCAAAATTCATATAATGTGGGTTTGTAGGTGAAAATTGCAGATAGTGGGTTTCACGGATGGTGGGTTTGGATTTTGGAACGAAGGAAGAAAACAGAGACTTGAAACTTTAGGGTTTTTTAGGAAACAATTTCAGAGACAAAAGAGATTAGCGTTGGAAGAAAGCAAGAAAAAGGGTTTTTCTGGAAAGAAATTCAGAAAGTTTAGGGTTTTTTTGAAAAGAGGAACGACTTTGAAACTGAGAAACAAAAGCAAAGGGAAGACAAATTTATAATGGTAAGGCTAAGCGCGTCAATATGACCGTTATGAGTCACACCTTTCTCACTCGTCCGAGTTAGGTCAAATTGCAAACAAATAGCGTAATCCGCAAAAATGCTATCAAGTCCCTTTTTCTTATACTTATTTTATCTTTTCCCCGAAGTTTGTTTTCTCTGTTAAAGAAGCCCCTCCGACTCCCTGCCTGCTTGGACCCTCACCTTTCTATTTTCTTTGAAACTGATCCATAATTCCAATTTAATAGTTAGTAGTACATTAAATTAAATTATTTTCCTACTATTATTATTATTATTATTATTATTATTATCACTCTAGAAATTATTTAATTACTAAATAAATTATTATTTTCTAAAATAATTTCCATTATCCAAAATATTTAACTTCAAGTCTAATTTTTTTCCTATTTTAATTATCCAAAATATTACTTTTCGCTTCAAAAAAGTCTAATTATTATTTGTTTATTTTTTATTTTTCACTTATTAATATTTTATTATCTAAAGTTTTGGTATCTAAAAATAATTAACTTAGAACCAAGCAGTAGTTACTCAAGTTTCTCTAATTTTTTCTCTAAAAATTAATTTAACATAACTGATATAATGTAAATATGCATAATTATTTAGGATATTTAGATATTATTTAATTTGATTGTTTATTAAGTTTATGAGTGTTTTATATGTTTTTAGGCTTTAATTTGAATAAAGAATGAAGCAAGTGAAAGGAACGGAAGCTTTTAGAAGTGCCAACACGTCATGCTTATTCCAAGAGTTGCAACTTTCCAGCTTTGAGGAGTTTTTGTATTCTGGCCATAACTCTCTTCACAGACATCCAAATGAGGTGATTCAAGTTGCGTTGGAAAGATAACAGAAT
>CATIWJ010456946.1:0-21812 GCA_949640765.1 Croton laevigatus | reverse complement strand
GCACAGTTATCTGCAGAGAAAGAGAATACTGTTGAGAGTCTGTAGACAAATACTTAGTTCTAGAATCCTTAGATAAATGAATAAAATTCCAAAGCATACCAAGGTACTGAAGTAGAAGCCAATAGTGGTGAAGTAGCAAGATAGCATTCGGAAATAGTCAAAGCGGTGTCCAAGCCGATATATATCACGACTCAAGGTTTGCTCACCGTTGCCATTAGCAATTTTGGCCTCAAACATAGAAATCTGGTTTAGTCCCACGTCCCTTCCCTTTCCAACTTGTATGTATTCATGATGGGTAACATTGCCTTCACGAAGTGTAGAATTGAAACCTGCACGTGAAATGAAATCAAAGGATTATATGGAAGAATCAATCATCATGTAGAAAAGCCAAAGAGCTTTATATTAATACAAACCAGCAAATATGTCTTCACTCAAATTGATAACCTTAGATGCTTTACTGACACCCCCTCTGGTGAGATGAAAAAGCCTATCAAACACGTCAGGATGGCCATAATGGAACCGGACCCTACATCAAGAAAAAGAAATGATTAAGCAAAACCTTGGGATGACAAAGATAAAACACAAGTGTAAACAGAAAGGCCTGTGCGAAAGGTTAAGTTGGTCAAGAGACGACAAAAGTTCTAAAAAACTATGAAAGCATATGGACTACCAAAGAATCGAATATCAGAACTACACAAAGTTTTGCACATCAAAACTGTTGTAATCAACATTTATGCTACTACTGTTGATTAACTTCATTTAATATGTTAAAGTTAACACATACAACAATCAACTAACCTCTGTCTCCCTTAAAGGAATGCTACCAGTAGTCGCACAAGTTTTTGCTCTTGAATTTTCCCGACCAAACATTTGGAACACGAGGAAAAACAAGAGGATAATATTTAAGACTACAATTTTCCAACCATGATTACTTACTTCAGTGGGTTGGCCAGCAGTCTTTGACCTATAGTCACGAAACTGGTCTCCTGATTTGACATAAACCACGCAAGAGATGAAACACTGCAGCAACAAAAGTAAAAATCACTGGTACAGAATCCTTTAAGGCATACACCATTTCAAGAAAGTAACACACATCAGAATCAATAGATTACCTTCCTGTAAAGATGTGCTCTCTAAGTCCAAGTATTGTTGGATGCCTCACGCCATCATGCCTCTTGAGAAATTCTTGTAGCAAATTCCTCATTTTTAAGGCTTCTTCCATGTAGTTATCCTATGGAGATGTATAACACAGAACCGGCCAATTTGCCTCAGCAAAGAAAGATGTTTGATATCACCTTGTTCATGTCTAATTAAAAAATAAAGTGATACCTGGTTCATATCTATTGTTTGCAGACCTTCACCACGTGTGAATATAATGGCATGATTTTGATTTTCAGGTTTTCCCTCGCCCAAGATGGCTGGTCCAGGAAGTTTGATTCGATAAATAACCTGAACAAGTAAAAAAATCAAATGGGAAATTATGACACGTTAGATGTAAACAAAGTTAATAATGACATACAGAACAGAATGGTGTTAGTCAACAGGATAAATGCCTCCATATGAGGAAATTATAATGCATTGAAACAATATCGGAAACTCCAAGAAGTATTCATTTCATAAACTCCTCAATATCTACGCCAATTTTCCCTAAAATCAAATAGCAAAGTGCAGAAATGAAGAATAAGAAGTCCTTTCCAATATACTCTGACGGTCAGATGCTAAATAACAATAATGGGAATAGTAACAGAAATAGAAACCGTCATATTGGGAACAGGGCAAAAAGTGCGTTCAGATCAGCGTCAGCCAGAACCAAATTGCATCAAATTTTACGAAAACTGTTTAAGGACAAGTATCAAAATACGCAAATCTAGCACAATAGGTCCAAAACAAGAAATTAAAAATATGCAATAATAACCTAAAGGAATATTTTGCAAAGCAGTCACTTATGTTTTGTCAGCCATTTCAAGATGAATGGCAAAATAATCTTTGAGAAATAAAAATAATGTAACAATGCTGTTATCCGATCAGGAACACTTACTGCTACCTGTCCCAAAAATGTAGTCCTGCTTTCATTTTTGGGCTACCCAAAATGGTAGTCTCATTTCTATTTTAGTTTTGAACATTATCCATCATTCCAAATGTAACCCTAAATAAATTGAAATTAATGTTTATTAATCTATGTTCTTCAGATGTTCAGTTATCACTTAGAAGTATAATATGCAAAAGCAAGAAAAAAAAAATTAAATTAGTTAGCTAGAAAATCAAATGGGAACACAATTTTGGGACAGAGTAATTAAAACCATGCAGATGTATAGCCATATACAGTTTCATTTTGGCACCAATATTTCGACAGATATTCATCATATGAAATATGACAGATTAGATTTCACTGAATGCCAGAAAATAAAATCAAGAAGTTACATTCCTTCACATCATGTTCCCACAATATAGCCAAATATCAGCTATGTTGAATTGTCCAAGCAAACTGCAAATCTTTTATTGAATAAATGGTATGATGGATCTTCTTTTGCAAAAGTGTATGTATAAAAGACAGCAAATCATTGACTGCTTGCCATTCTAAAGAATACAACAAATGAAGCTATTTTGAAATTCGTTGGCTTTACCTCATCCAAATTTTGTACTGGCTCTGAAGAATCAATGGACTTAGGAGAGGCAGCCTTAACAAGAGCAGAATAGTAAACTTTTTGGTTGCTCTTCTTTGACTTGTCTTGACTAGTTACTTCAACCTCATCAATATAGGCCACACGAAGTGATGGATATCTGCCCCATGAAAAAATATATCAACAGATAAAAATCATAAAATAGCAGTCAAGCAAAACGTTAACAGAAGCATACGTTGTCATGAGCCTCAGTATGTCCTGTGCTCGAGCATCACCAGACCGCTTCTGAATCCCATATAGTTGGCATGACACCACATGTGTGAATTTCATATCAGCTACAGCTTGACTTTGTGTCAACATTGACCTTTCCCCCTTTGATTCATCTTCTGTATTTAGTTCTATGGCTTTGTAGCCCTCCATCAAATCTAAGCAACCAATATAACCAGTTAAAAAAATGGACTTCTGTATAAAATATGGTCTTACATTATCACAAACAAAAACACCAAATATCAAATATCCTACAGATCACAAGAATTTAATTACCTTCATGTTTGGCCATATCAAGGAAAGCCTGAAGTTCCAAAGCCTTACGGTAATACATCATACCTCTTACTGGCATATTTAACATTGTTTCAGTAAATAGAAAGACAAAGACAAACATGCGCCCACCTCCTCCCTCAAAGAGAGGGAAAAGATAAGATCAAGAACAGTGAACAAGACAAAAAAATAGAAACAAACAAACTACCAGTTCTAGTTAAAGTCTGGCCCCTGTATGATGCCCATAGACGAAGTTCTTCTTCTAAGTCATCTGACCCTCTGAGTTCTTCTTCAGTAACACATTTCACTCTTTCAAGAAAGTTGTTCCATTCATCTGTTCACAACTGTCGGTCAATACCAATATCCAATATATATATATATATATAGCTTTGTAAACAGCATAGTATTTAGAAGGAAACAAACCCGGAAAGATCTTTTGCAAGTAAAAGAGGATAGAAACACCATCTTCATTAGGTACTTCCAAATCGCGCAACGAAAAGAGTACCTCTTCCGTGTAGTATGGAGTTAAAACACTATAACATAAACAAATGTATGAGAAATGATTTTTGTTTGTACAGTTGAAACTTCAAACAATAAAACACAGAATGGAAAGCAAATAGTAAAATACAGAATGGAAAGCAACAGTGTTTAGTAGCTAAAACCTCAAAGAATAAAATATAGCATGGAAAGCAATCATGTTTAGAACCTATCTATATTTCTGCAGCAATATGACCAGGATTCACTCCTTGTTCACAAGTTTTCTTAGGATAAAAGTTACATTGACTAGGATGTAGCATGGTTAACCTAAATAGATGTGTCACTCATCTTTTTGTAGACTTTAATAACTTGAGTGTGATACAATAACATTGCTACACCATTATGTTAATATCATATAGCAAAACACTCTGGAATTAAAAGTTCACATGCCTTAGACTCTAGTAGACACATTATGGGTAGGGCAACAAGAGCTGCTCAAAACAAAACCATAAGACCCAAGGACCAAAGCAGACGATGTAAATTAATGGGTAGGGCTGTTACATTTCTGTTATAAGCAAAAGCTATTAAGGGACGTGTGGAGTTACGTGGTTTGGCCAAGAAGCCTATGTCCACGGGAGAGAGAGCGTTCTTTAAATCCATAGAATATTGTCTAGTTACAGTGAATAAGAGAAGTAGTCCTTTACAAGGTAGAAGCTCTTAGCTTTTATACAAATTCTTATCTGGTAACGGTTTTTGCCATAAATATGTAACTTCCTATCATAAATGCAAATGGTCCATAAATGTGTATCGGTCTCCATAATGGCTCAGTCAGTGAATAGACCAGGGCTCCGACTTCTCTAGCGGGTCAGGCCTGATCCGAAACCCATTCAAAATAGAAGTATAACATGTATCAGTGCCACTTCACATGAAAACTCACAATGGTGGGACAAACTTCAACAAGGATTATGAATCCTATAAAGGGGCAGACATAACCCTCTACAGAGAACCCCACATCGTGAAAACACAGAAACAGATCTTTGACTTATGAGTTAACATGTCTCAGACTCTAGAAGTTACATTTCGGTTAGAGTGGTAAGGCCTTGCTCAAAAACAAGACCATGAAGCCTACAGACCCAAATAGACAATATCTAACAATGGGCTGAGCTGTTGCAAATATATGCATGATTATTTTGCACAACTATGTCATATTACACAACTATCATAGAGAGCTTTTGCCTAAAGCATAAGACAGGGAACAAGGTACTGTACTGCACTGCACCCTTCAAATTCATATATAACTGCACACTTCAAATGAATAAATAAAAAAGGAATGAGATTGTCTATAATAGAATTCTCCAGTTAAAAGATAAATGTGAGATGTTGATGTGCTACACTGCACACTAGAGGGTAGAGGTATAAATTCTGTCAATTTTTTGGTCTGCTAGAGGAGCACGAGTATAAAGATCTTACGAGAACGAAAGCATGTTGCGAACTTTGGGAGCAGCAGGCATGTCCATGAACAATGAATTCGAGAAGAAAGAAATGCGCCTCCTAGCTTCTAAGTTGGATGGTACATCCATGGCAGATTCTTTTGTGGTAAGCAGAAGGTAAAGCCGCTTGATCTGTAAATACATATAACAGAAAATGATAAGAGATACATAAACAAATATGTTCACCTATACAAACACTAGCATAAGCACTTGTGATACATTACACACACACACTAACTACCACCAAAGAAGCAAACCTTCTCTTTCCATGCTTCTGTCACTGGATCAATAGGAAACTTGATAGCCCCAGAAGATGCAAATAACTGGTATTGTGCATCCATGGAAATCATATGCTCATGTCCAGGTGCTACTGAATCCAAACTGTTGAACAGAAAAATGGCAATAAAATTAGAAAGAAGTAGGACCCAAAGAACACCATAAGCTGACATCATGATTTTGCACCTCGCTATATTATCCTCCATTATATCCCGTTGCACAACCTCCAGCATGTCCTGGAAGAGAATTACAACTTGATCCCTATCCTCCTGCTTGTTGTCCATCTACAGATATAAAAGATAAGGATTAGAGCTCCCACTGATCCTAGTTCAATCCAAATGTCAACATGAATAGGATGTTAAACATTACCAAATATTTGATAAGCTTCACAAAATGGTCATAGAGAAGAGGAAGGGCACTCATCTTGTACTCGCTTATCAGGTTACCTTCCTCTATATGTTTGTCAACCTCAGAGAATATGGAGTTAATCACTCTGAAAATTCCACCAAGAAAACATGAGGACATATTCATTAAACAGCAGAATTAACACATGGAAAATCTTAGCTCAACCAGATTGTAGCTTAGAATAATGCGGAACAGCATATTCTTTTGAAGTTTACATGTATAATATCTACATTGTGAAAGAACTCACAATTTTTCACGGTCCCCTTGAACCAGAAACTTGATGATGTTCCTAAATGACCCATAACATTCACGAACAGCAGAGGACATGTAGTTGTCACCTCCAATTCTCTTTTTAAGCTCTTTATCTTTACCATTGCTATCCTTGGCCATGTCTAAGGCAATTGGGATCTAAAAGGATGGGCACAGTATTATCTCTGACATCCCAATAAATAAAGTTAACAGTGAATCATGTTAAAAAAAAAACAAAAGTACAACCTTGCTAGCAAGCAAAAACGGAGGCCATTGTATAAGCTCCAAATCACGATCAGCCCAATATGGAACAAGTAACAAATCCATTTCCCTGAAAGAATAAAACATTTGGGACATAAGCGTGGCCATTAAAAAGAAAGTACACTAAAAAGGGAATTCACATACATGAAAGCAGAACTCACCTATTGCTAATTAGATCTTCTTCTCTAAAGCTACTGATTACTTTGTTCCACAACTGAGCAAACCTCAGAGCCTCCTTATTTTTGTTAGAGGGCACCTGCATAACCAAACAGATATATAGGTCCAGGCAGGGGTGCTTTCCACAATAATCATATTAACAAGTGACTAATCACTACCAAACTACACATATACATATGTTTGTAAGTAACACAGGCATCCACATCTTTTCTTTTCCTGTGTATAATTGCATATGCTTGGATTATGCCAATTTGCATTTGTACTCGTAACCGCATGCACGTATCATGCATGAATATGTCTATAAAGCATTCAAGTTGAAACTTAGCAAAATTGTTAGACAAGGGAGCCTTCAATCTATTATTCTTTGGTTAACCTCTTACATGCATAGGCATTCACGTGTTTGTTGCAGGGGTTGAAAGTAGGGTTGAGATAAGCAATTGGATGGAGGCTCAGCACAATAAAAGCTCACCTCTTATATGCACAAGCATTCATGTGTTTGTTGCAAGGGTTGTATGTAAGGTTGAGATAAGCGATTCAAGGCTCAGCACAATAAAGGCTCAGCTGACCTAGTACAATAAGCTTATCGAGCTCAAGTCAAGTTATCGAGTTTGTTTAACAAACAAGCTTGTCTAATAATGCTAGCTCATAAACTTGCTCAATAAAAAATTAACAAAAATACAATTAAATGTCTTTTAAATGGTCAAACATCTCCCATGCAAAGCTTAAGCTTGTTAAGTCAAGCACAAGCTCACCAAAACCTGGCTTGGCAAATTTATAGCACTAATTATATTAGAGCATGTCCACAAATACAGACGTGTTCACATAGCATTGACATCTAACCTCAGCAAAATTGCGAGACAAGGTGGCCACAAGCCCTTTCTTCTTTGGCTCACTCTTCTCTTCTGGTATTAAACGTGCATTGAAAGCACCAGGCAATGACTGAAAACGAGATCTAAGCATTCCCAATGTCCGAATCTGTAATGCACAGAAGTAGTTAGAACCAAAGTAAAGGCCATTAAAAGCAATTCTTAGTTAAGATGCATAAATATAAAATATAGAAACTTCTTTACAAATCAACTATAAAATTTAATGATTAATAAAACAATTAATGGATTGACAAAGCACTTCAACAAAAATTGAAGTTTCTGGTTCCAGCAAAATTTTCATTCAAAGGGAATGTTCGCATTGATGAGATTTTCTGAATAAAATCATATTTTAATAATTATGTTATCATTAACTTATATACTTTGTAAGGGCATTATGGAGTGTTTAGTGGCCTAATTCTACGAGTTAATAATGAATTAATTGATTCATATCCTAGTATAGACAATGGTTGTATCTCGTTATCGTTTATAATGCAATGGTTCACAATGTAATCCTATAAATACAAGACACTATCTATTATAGTTCTAGTCCATGTTCATATCGTCAAAATTTCCTGTTATTTTTAAACATTTTTGCAAAAACGCATGAACCTCAATTTTCAGTTTTGTAATACATCTAAGTTCTAACAGTTTCTTAGTATTTAAATGCATCAAAAATATATATACACTAGAAGGAAGAAATATGTGATTCTTGGACTATTATTAGCATGTAAAACATAATAATTTCCAACCTCTCCAAGGCGTCTGAAAGCACCATAGATACCTCCAAATATCGTGGAAAATATGGCATACCAAATTTGGGCATCCATAAAATATACCTAGAAGGAGAAAATAGGTTAGAAGCCATTAGATATTTCATTAACAAAAATAGATATAAATTTAGTGATGAAGATTAATCCTTACAAGAATAATTGGGGCCCACAGTGCAATAACAACTCCAATATTGTTCCTTGCTGCAAAGAAAGAAAAAATAAACCACATAACCCTCTAAAGAATATATATAACACTGTATTATTAAATGCAGAAACTATTATCTTCACGCTAATTATACCACGAGGAAAGAACTCGTGCCACTGGAAAGTAGTAACATGAACACTCATCACAGCTTTTGTTGGACCAACTAAAGGCTTTATCTACAATGAAGAAATAAGTAGTTAGGAGAGCGGAATAGGATTTCCTTGCAAAACAAGAAGATAAATTTTTGGGTAACTCGATTCAGCCTAATTACTACTGGTTAACACTTCAATTCAGCTACATTGTTTTCAATAAGCAATTCTATTTAGGGAAAAAGGAAGCAAATTAAAACACAAAGAATAATCTATCATATCAGGTCCTACACTGAAACGCAAGCAATCAAGAAAATGTAATTTTGCCTATATATACTGCTGCAATAATAAATTAAAGAAACACAAGATATACCTCTATATAGTAGCTAAATGCCAACTTTGTCAATAAAAGAAGAACCCAAAACAGTGTATACCTGAAAATTCAAATATTGGATATCAAATTGCAAATATATGGCAATAATACCTCATCCTTAAGCAAAGATACTTACTTAAAGAGAGAAAGTGTGCTCTCATGCATTCCTCGTCCAACATAGAGCCGCGGCTGCAACATCAACATGCTTAAAAATCATTCAATTGTACAGAAAAAAAAAAGATATTGGCTTTTAATCATGTGACTTCAAAAAAATTATGGATTATATTTATGTTACTTAACCATGACAAGTAAGACCCTTGACAAAATAATAAAAATCCCAATGTGCATACCTGTGACCACCACATCATTAGCATTACAATCCTGAAATTCGACCTCTCAAGGAATCGACGAATGAAAGGAAAAAGAAACAATAGTCCTGCTAGCATATTTGGTGACAAGTAGATTACTACTGCCAAAATAAACAAGGAAGGTGAACTTGAATTGTTGCCAAACCAGCTTTTAATGGTTTGAGCAAATCCTGGAGGATTCTCCCATGTGTAAGCATATGTAACGGGTAGCACAACCACCCATGCAGCTGCTGAAACCACCTTCAGAATATATCTCAACTTAACATGGAATGACATGGTCTGCCGTGCTTTCCAACTAAGGATTACATCAAGGACAGCTTCAATGATTAACAGAAAAGTTGTCAGAAAATTAACAGTTAACTGGTGACAAATAAAGAAAATACATAAATAAGATTAGAAAAATGACAATATATATATATATAGCACATATTTCTCTCTCTCTCTCTCTCTCTCTCTCTCTCTCTCTATATATATATATATATATATATATATATTTCTCTCTCTATATATATATTTCTCTCTCTCTCTCTCTCTATATATATATAGAGAGAGAGAGAGAGAAATAAATAGCACATATAATGTAGACAAGATTCCAGAGAATCGACACAAGTTACCACTCTTACCTTGGCCAAGCTTCAATATTGCAGCAGTTATAAAGATGCTCAAAACTTTCTTAAACACATCGCCAGTAAATACAGAGCTTGGTGTTCCCGTGCCATTCCAAGCAACAATGATCATAGCCTTAACACAATGAGCCAACATTAGCACCACAACAAAATAATAGAAGGTATTAGAGCAAATTTTGCAATAGAGGGAAGAAGACATACCTGTAAACAAAGAATGAAAAAACTCCACATTCGATCAAAGCTTCTAAAGACATGCCAGAATGTACGTATTTCAACAAAATTAACCTTCCCCACCCATCGATCCCTTAAAGGTGGTTTCTCTTCCTGCCGCAAAAGTACACAGGTCTCAACATAAACAAATTCTTCTAATCATATAAATTCATTCATCAATCTATCAGCAAATAAACAATTTGAAAGTGACAATGAGGTGCTAACAAAAGAAAAGTGCTCCCTTTTCCCCCTCCACTCAGGTACACACATCAATACTTTAACCTAACATATATTTAACCAGGGATATACTTAAGTCAAACAGGACAGCAGGAGCACTAGATTTTTTAATTTACTCGTAGATATTGCTGCATGGAAACTCCTAGCTGGACACCATGAAAGCCCTGTTAGAAGCACCAGGTACATTCAAGTATCCAAAGGAACCAGCATAGTGGGATCAAACAAAATATGCACAAAATCAATTGGCTTATGCTAAGTCCTTCCATTACAAGTCCCTTACACAATCTATTAATACACAATGTGGGATCGACTTTCCAACAAATATCAACGTAGTATTATTAATCGGCTATAAAATTTAATCATGGAAGAAAGTTTACATTCTATTCTACATGAATTCAAGAAAAAAATTTTAGCAAGCCTTTTTTTTTTTGTGTTGCAATGGGGAAGGGAGAAAAGCAAAAAACTTGAGGATGAAAACCACCTTGATTCTTGTAATGCTATTATCACAAGTGATTTCAGGATTGTTGCAAGTAAATCGACTAAATTTGAAGTTGGTACTAATTAGACCTAGTTGAAGTTGGTACTCACAATACAGACTTAATATGTTATGCACACAATGGAAAAGTGCACAGGCCATTCTTGAATGACTAGGAATTTATTGTATTAATTATTGAATGCATTTTCACTTTTGTATAAAGTTCAAGAATCCTAGAAAAATCACATATAACTCCTTTCATCAGATATCAAGTACTACATTATTCCTAACAACTGTTTTATCCATTATCACCGATCATTAAATATGATTTACACCAACTTGTATCTAGAAAGCTTTTACATTTTATAATAGAAAAGTGCATGGGCCATTCTTGAATGACTAGGAATTTATTGCATGATTATTGACTGGATTTTTCACTGTTGTATGTTCAAGAACCCTAGAAAAATCATATACAAATCCTATCAAATATCAGGTACTACATTATTCGTACTAACTATTTTATCCATAATCACCAAGGCACTGACCATTAAATATGATTCTCAAAGTCTATTACGCCAGCTTATATCCAGAAAGCTTTTATATTTTTATATTTTACGAATCATCATAACATAAATACAACATTAGGTGAACAAATGTAGCACGGAGAAGCTACAGTAGTCATTGCTTACCGCATTTTTATCATACTGGCCATCTTTAGGACGCAAATGGAAGAAATCTGCATCCGCACGCATTGGCCAACCTAACCGAAAGCAATCTACAGACCTAAAAGGTCATACCATTATAAACTATTAACAGGAATATATATATGTCCAGCAGAGAAAATTAATAAATAAATAAACATATAAGACTAATACCAGAAGTACTCATTTAAATCATCATAGTTCCGCCATTGGGAATGCTTTGACGTCCCTTTTTTACTCCTTTCAGCTTCCTGTTAAGGAATTCAATCAAAATGAATATGAAGGCAACCAAAAGACTTTTTTTTTTTTTCCTCTAAGGGAAAAAAGGATGTTCAAGTGCAGTACCTTTGCAATCACATGATAAATAGGAGTAACAACTTTCCTTAAGAATGCCTCTTCTTCACCTCCATAAGCAGGTTTAATGTTTTCCCCTGTCATGGGGCTAACATTCCCTGCTAGCATGCCATACAGCTCAAATGCCATCTACAATAAACAAAACAGTTAACCAAGCAAATTAACACGCTTAACACTGAACCATGTTATAGTATGAGAGTTGTGACTGAATAGTCATGGTTTCAAGTACGAAAGCTTTCTCCGCAACAAAGCATAGCTGAAAGCTATACACAACATAAAGAAGCTTATGCACTAGGGGCAACTCATTTTTGTAGATGCAATAATAAGTTGGTAGCCTTCTACATAGAAACAGCATATATTTACTCATTCTCTCCCCTGAACTTTACTACTAAACATTCTATGCTTACCCATATAAGGTCTTAGTCCATTGGAAGTAAGAATATGCAATGTTCAAAAACCAATGTCATGTTTCCAACAATTACAAAAGAAAGCCACCCAAAAGTACTGGAATTATAAGATAAGACATTACTGGAACATACATGGTGATAAATATAACACAAGCACTCTGGCATAAATCTCAAGTTAGCAGCTTCCCCCCATATTAAAAGATACAGGCCCATATAAAGTAATTTACGCTGCTGCACTTCCTGCTGTATGGTTGGCAACCTGAAAACACAGAATAAGTTAACACTAATCGTAATAACATAGCCGTGAATCTTGAATCTGTAAATGTTTCTGGGATCTCATAATAGCCCTCCAAAAAAAAAAAAAAAAAAATTGGAAAGTGGTCTAAGAAAAAGGATACAGTTCAAGGATCCCGCTGTTATTTAATTTTCACGTCTCTAAACTCACATTTGAACAGAACATTGACATTTATTCCATCTAAAAAGTTCAATAGAAGAAATACAAAAAAGAGGCAAAAGGAAAAGATGTTAGGTATGAACTTATATCTCTATTGTTTGGATATCGTTTTGACGGATAAAAGGGACAAGAAAGAATCACAAATGCCTGAAAATAGGAAAAATAAAGAACAATGTGTTCTCTACATTCTTTATCCCTTCGTACAAATAAAGTATTAAAAGATACGAGGAAATTGGGAGCCTAATCCTTCCTTATTTTCCCTCATTTTCTTTGTTCGCCTCTTTTTTCCTGCCGTGTTCTAAAAGGAAAGTACATTTAACTCCGTCCAGTTCCCCCATTTTCTCAATCTTCACTCAAATCAAATAAACTGTAAAACTATAAATTGATCTTTTTCAAATAGAGCTTTTTCAAAGCTTCCAAATCTTTTCTTTTGAAAAATAAAAATGTACCTCTGGGTCCTCTACCAAGCCCACAACCAACAATAACTTTAAAAACAAAAAGAAGAAACAAAAAGTAGTGAAAGAAAAATATTGCCATTTTACTGAATGCAAGATAACAGAATCCAGTATGCATTGCAAAGCTGATTCAAGTTCAGGTTGCCAGAAGCATGCTTACCAAAGACTACTTTTTCTATCCAGGTACTTGCACCATTTTTTGTAGTTTTTGAAAAGCTTCTTCATCACTTCTGTCAATGCACGCTCGTCCAACTAAGAAGGACATAGATATAACTAGGTCAAAAGAAGACGAAAGACATTTCATAAAGACTAATCAAATTATACTCCATAGTCTGCATGAATTATGTAGTAATTAGCCTCTTCTTTCTTTTCATCTTCTATCTATTTAGTACATTAGTAAATGCACAAAAATACAGACAGCTCAAGAAGCATTTTGTAGTTTCAAGGAATAATACATTATATTTTGGCTTGAAAAGATGACGTTACATTGATTGTGATGTACAAAAAATGCTGCAGCATGAGCGACAAAAGAGAACTCTTGAAGATAAAAAAAAGAACGAATAAAACTTTGCCAACAAACAAAACAGACATAATCAAACAAGTACACAGCATCCTCAGCAGGTATTTTCTCTTCAATCTAAACAATCTTGAAAATCTCCAACAGTATAGATATCTCAATACTACAATCATGTTTTAGAAGATGTTAATACTGCATCCACCAAGAATATATCATGAGTGAATTACAAACCTTGGGTTGTTGATCAGGCTTTGGAAATTGTCGAATGTGCACATTTGCTAGTAATAAGATTAAATGTTCCCTTTGATTAGCAACATTATCCTTCTGCAGATTTAATATACACCCAACGGAAATAGGTCAAAGGAAAAGGTCATGAACTCCTAAAAATATTTAACTGCCACATTCAAAATGCATGGAGAATTAATTATTTGCAATTCACTCACCTGAAACCCAAACATCGCCTGAAGCCAATCTAAAATATCTTCATCTCTTTTCTTCTTGTGGTCCTTGGGCCATGGAAGACCCCTTGTGTAGCGAAGAGCAACAACAGCAGCTTGGATCTACAAATGATAACAAATAATAATTCCAATGGTAAGTGCAAGAAACTAAAACAAAGTTCACTTTCTAAGCACAAAAAAGACGCATACCTCTGGAAATTTCATAATTGCCTGATTTGCACTATCGGGATCAAGAGGAAGAATATTGTAAGGGACGTATATCTGAGTCTTTTCTGCAACTTTATTCTGAGCTTCTAAAATCTTTACAAATTTCCAGAAAGAACAAGTGATTCGCATGTAAAAGCCAGTCAGCGATTAGCATAATTAATTATACAAAACTTGAAATAGGCAATATAAGCAATCAGAATAATAGTCCACAGTAAAGTAATTGTCACAAGTTTTCACCTCACGATCCACTTCAATAGATTGTGTCGTATTAACAGCTTTCAAAACCTCAAAGAGAACATTAGCAGTTTGGTATGCCTTTGTAAGCTGTGCCCTGCATATAGAAAAGGAACAACTGTCATTGATGGCAACGAAACTAATAATATTAACTAAGGAAACTTCTTACTGAGATATAACCAAAATGGATGTCCCTAAGACTCTATCTTTTCCCTTCCAAGAAAAGGAAACGTAAAATACTAACCGATCAGCTTTATCAGCAGCATTCTGCAACGCTTGGATATACTTTTTGTAGTAATGTTGATAAAAACTTTGCATTTCCCGTGCATCGCTCTTTTTTACCCTTCCCATCAAGGTAGGATCATTTTCCTGAAAGGAAATAAAGACAATCCCTTCAGTAGAAAATACGGGAGGAGAGCATAAATGAAGCAAATAGACTAGTTGTAATTTTCAATACCATTTGTCATTACTTATACAAAATCATGCATTACACAGTAGGCATGGGAATCAAGACATTCATTAAGAAAGTACATCATGCTTGTAACATTACTTCTTTACATTACTCATTTTACAGAACTTATTTTTGTATCAACTATTGTGAGACTTTTCCTTAAGCAATTAACATCTCAAAAAAACCCATTCTGGAATTATTATTCATAAACTATCATCTGTCAGTCCATAGGGTGCCCCTTCCCCGGGTAATCAGCATCCCCAAAATCCCATTGCCCTAACAACAATCAAAACCATTCCACACTAAGTTTAGTTCATACGACTTGATGTAACTTTCACAATCGAAAATTTGAATCCCCATTCTAGACAGAATGAGGGCCTTCAAATGTCTCACAAACAGACATCCTGGAACAATTCACACTCCAAGACCCCATTAATTAAGCTCGTCCCCATTAATTAAGCTCGTCCCACTTGATGGAAGTATGGAACTGTCATATTCTGGACAGAATACATAATATTATGCAATCTGCTGCCAAGAAAAAATAAATTGAGGGCCTTGGACTGTCTCACATACTGTCATCTTGGAACGTACTACTGCCAGTAGAATGTCAAGCAAAGATGAATTGCTAGCATTAAGCTAATCTCATCACTTTTATTTATTTTTTCCCTGGTACTCACAATAAACATAGGGTCTACATGAAATTTTATTTCACTAATGAGATATAATGTTAAGGACGTGGATACTTAAAGCAGAATATCAATAAAATTACATACATGCAAGGGTTTCATTTACTAAAATTAATAATGTTTTGAAAGAATTCAGACAGCTAGCCAAAGAACAGTTAAGCCCTTATCCAAATAGAAATGCATGTTGCTTCAGTACTATATCATCAAACCCAATATAAAATAAAGATGGACGATTTCATTTACCAAAGACTAGAAACATGTATGAACAGCTCACATGTTACTGTCCATGTAAAACCAAAGGACATCTCACCTCTTTGACATTGCACTCCTAGATACAGTCTCAATTATATGTTATATATTTTATAGATGACCTTTTGGACATATCTTTATGTGCCATGATATCATAATCAACATTGGTCCCTAATATTTATTAATTACAATATTACTTTCTCCTCATTTTTAGTTAGTAAGAAGAGAATATATGAAGACAACTTTCCTTGCCATATTTTGCTTGCAATTATATTTGGTTTTTTGTTTCTTCTGACTTCTGAAGAGTATTATATACAACTATTTATTACCCCACTGCTATTATGCTTAAAAGGCAGGCATTTTATGTTTCAGAGAGGGTACTATCATCTTCGTTATTTTTTGCAACAGTTGCATACAACATGTTCCTATTTTTGAACTTAAATCCTTCAAAAGTTCCTGAAATAAGCTTATCATTGATTTCAGAACATAACCAGAAAAACGTCAAATAAATATAAGCAATTCCAGAATCCTCTGCAGTCTACACACTTCCCTTGGACAAGGTACCGTATGATTTACTTTCCCATGTTGACTTCTTACTTTCGTAAATTAGTATTTAAAACATTTATTGTTGACATAAGTATACATATATCATACATTACCCTTGTCATTAGCTAGTCGTATTTCTTAATGTTAGTGAAATCTTCTAAAATACATTTATTTATCCATTTCACTATAGAGAATTTGCAGTGAAGTTATAGAGAATTTGCAGTGAAGTTGCATCATTACGTGAAATAGATGCGGACATTCCATTATGATTACAAGAATATGATTGTCACATATTCAATAAACCTGCAGCATCTGAGAATTATAATGATCTCGGATGCTTCCTGATCTAACTTACCTACTTCTATGCATGACTAAAGAATTCAAAATACTGTGCCAAGGAAATTCTTTAAATGGGACGAGAAAATAACTAAGCTTACCCTTTCTAGACGTTGGAGGAGGGCAGTTTTAAATTGGCGAACACCACGCCCGCTAGAAGTAGGGTCCAACCTATGCGCTTTCTCAAAGGCATAAAATCGACCTACATGATGAGTACCAAAAAATGAGATATAGATATCAAATGGAATGTGGAAACTCCAACATATAATTTAAAAGCACAATGCTGAAAAGGAATGGTTTTCTCTGCATGAAAATCAAGAGCATTTAAATGCAAATAATTGCAATGGCTATTTAAGTTAATTCAGCAACACTATTATGACCTTAAACTGAAGTCCATTGAAGAAAATCAACAGCCAAAAATTATTTCAAGAACCAGAATTACACAAAATCTCAAATTTTCTTATGAAGTTTACTAACCTAATAAAGGCAGTGACGCCTGCTTTAAAGAATACCAACAGCCAAGAGCAGGACCAATACTTTAACCACATTTAATTCAATTACATAATGCAGTAGAATATATATGCTTATATATATATAAGGTCTGAAAGAAAAAAAGAAAGCAAGGAGAGCAGAGAATGGAGGTTACGCAATCCTCCTATTAACTATTTAACTTTAAAGATTAGTGAGATTAAGACATGAATCACAGGACAGAAAGTTAAACCACATGTCAAACCTCATCCTCACACACCTCCTAAACACCAGCTTGCAATGAAACAGGAAAAGAAAACGCTAAGGAACCCAAAACAGATTAAGGCGAGCAGAAAGACAATGAACACAAAAATTAGCCATAATAAGTAAATTTCTCTGCATTTAAACAAACGAGATTTCAAAGCAATATACAAAACATCAACTAACGCTACATTACACACTCAAAGAGCGTAACCACAATAATGGTAAATTAATAAAGTTGTTCCTTTTTTACAGCTAAAGTTCATGCTGCTATCATAAACCTGAAATTTAATTCAGACAAATCAAATAACCAAAATAAAATTGTAGCCTTGTATAAACTTACATAGATAAGCAACTCTCGGATTACTAGATTCCACTTCATTAGCAACACGAAGAATAGGAGCAATCTCAACCAATGAAGACGGAACTACTTCACTGTCAAATATAGACTCTCCAAGGTTCCCCGCCGTTTGCGTCCTCATGATCCGCCGTGCAGGCGGCGGCGTAGCCTGATCCGGTCCTCCTCTCGACGAGGACGCCATCTTTACCGGAATCCTCGAACCTTACTTCCCTACAATATTTAAAAAAAAAAACAGTTCCTTCAAATTCATTGCTTCCCAAACCAGTAACCACACGTCATAAATCAAGGAAAAATACGAATACTGCCAAAATAAAAAGCCTAAAATGGAAAAATCTCAATTTTAGGAAAGAAATTAAAGAACTAAGCAACCGAATCTAAGTAAAATAATACACATTAATAGAGAGACTGCATTGCATTAACTAAAATCAAAAACAGCAAGAAAAGGCAAATTAAGAGTGAAGAGATGGTGAGCTTAGCACTTACAGAGAGAAGAAGGAACCCTAACAGGGAAGCTGCGAGTGTAAGCTACTTAGTAAGGAAGTGGAGGAAAGCTAAACATGGAAAGTAGCGTAGTTAGACAGTGCCTGTGTGTGAGAGAGAGAGAATAGAAGAAGGAATGGAGGCGAGTAAGGTTGAAGAAAAAGGAAAATGCTTAATTTTAAATTGGTCCACCTTTTTACTGTTACTGGAATCGCTTTTCTTGAGGTTTGAATCATCGAATTTGACCTTTGAATTTTGAATTACTACGGAAATGCCATTGACTTCGTGTTCTGGTTTTTGAGGAATAAGGAATTTTCTTTTACTACTATGAAATTCTATTTTGCCAATCTCACTCTCAGAGGAATGGCCGGTAAGCTGTCGTCTCCGCATATGTGACGTTTTTTTTTTTTTCTTTTTTTTTTTTAAATAAAATTATAAATTATTTATATTTAGTTTCGAAATGAAGTTCAGAGGTCGCAGTTCATAGACTTGACTTTGTTTTAAAAATATTATATAAAATAAATAGAACCGATTAGACTATTAAAATCAACCATTCTATTTATTTTATATGATATTTTTAAAACAGAGTCAAATCTGTAAACTGCGACCCTCTAAAATTAATTTTAAAATTAAATACAAACAGTCTGTAATTTTTTTTTATTTTAAATGTCCACATATGCGGACCACCGCATATCAGCCATTGCCTACTCTTTGTGTTGAAACCTAACGATCAATTTTACATATTTTTCTATAAATGAGTTCCATAAAATCATGCAACTGTAGCAGTAGTATTTCTTTTAGAATTTATTTTTTAAAATATGAATTTGTGTAATTTAATTGATTACATATTTTAAGTTAAACATTTAAACATCCAAAATTCATTTAATAATATTTATAACTTATTTTCAAATCAATTTCATATTCATGATTCATTTATTTCAATAAAGATTACACGTAAAAATGAAATTACATCGAAAGTAGTTTTTCTTTAGCAAAATTTGTATATCAAACTAATAGTATATGATTGTACTCAAAATGAAAAATATGGCTGCCAGTTGTCATTTTATTTTTCCCTTAGCTTCACAGTACTCAGGCACACTTCATGGGTCCCGTATGTGTTGGTGCCCATTCACCAAATGTCATTAACTTTTGCACCTTTTTTTTTTTTAAGGGAAAAGATAAACATCTCGCGCAAGACTATCTCGAACAACATGTTTTTCTCTTTTTTTTACTCGATACGGTAGAATATTTATAATAAATTTCAATATTAATTTTAGTGGTTCATAGTTTGAAAAATTTTACTTTATATTGTAAATTATTAAAATTGTTAATTTGTAGTCATATGAAATTTGTAATATATAGTCGATTTTTATGAACTGTCACTCTATAAAATTAACTTAAAAAATCAGTATAAATAATATATCGTATCGAATAAAAAAAAAAAGTCTAGCTTGACTTTTTTAATTCACTTGTTTTTTAGCACTTAATTACCGGTGTGCGCATTATTATGGGACACTCATAATCCAATTGTTTCCCTTAACTTTTATACTCATTTCTATTAGGTTAAAAAAAAGAAGTAATTTTTATAGTAGATGCCAAAGGTAGATTCAATATAGTTTCAACAAAAATATATAAGACTAAATAGAATTTGACAAATGTGAAATGGCATACACAGTAGCATGCCCAATCTCTTTTATCTTCTCCTTAACACGTTACTTGCACATGTTATATTTGCCAAATAAAATTCATGTGTTAACAGCTTTTGTAATAGTTTTCAGTGTGTTGAACAGTTAAAATCTATATTTTTAGCATTTGGTGAAATAAATTTTGAAATAATTTTTAGTTGTTTTGATAGCGCTTTTATCAAATGCTAACATATGTTACTTTTAATGTTTAGTAAATAACTACTACAGACAATTAATAACTTTTTAAACAACTAAAAACTACTCAAACAATTAATTTTACCGAACACATAGTAGAAATTTTTATTGGTTTTAAACTCTTCTACCAATTTTTTTTTCTTCATTTTTCTCAAAAAACAAACGATAATATTAATTCTTTTAGAAATTCATAGAGAGAGTATTTAAGGTTTCAATTATTGAAAGCTATATGTAATCCATCATTTTTTAAGAGAAAATGTCTTAACCAACATCATAAGGAGCATTGATGAATTTGCAGAGTGATTGATGTTGTTTCAAAATCTTCTCGCTTAAAGATCACTTAAAGAAGAGATCATTGGAATGTTCTAATTATGGGATAAAGATTGGTTAACTTTATTGCTTAGTTATGGATGATTATGGATGCTTTGGGAGTATGCATGGTAAAGAATAACATACAATAGTAGTAAAAAATTATATCACTCTTTAATTCTGGAAAAAAAAAATTAACAAACAATGAAAGGTTTCCATGTAAATTTTTTTCTTAAATCGATGGGTTTAATAGTACGATTGTCATTTTCATCGAACAAATATTGTTCAATTTACCTTTTATGAAAACAATTTTGACAATAAAATATATTTTTAGATTTAAAATTTTGAATTGTTTTGAATTTTGAACAAATATATGGATTTAATGTCAAATTTTTTGTGGGTTTATAAAAATACTCCTAAATTTTAAGGACAATAACTTTAAAAAAGAGGATCAATTGACCCCTCATTCAACTAAGTAGGTCCGCCATTACACACTATGTCGGTTCACTTTTCAATGTTAAAGCAATTGGAGTAGCAGAGCCATGAATTACAATTTGGAGGAGTGAATTCATATATTTAAAGGGATAAATTAAAATGGCAGACTATAAATAGATTTAAAAAATTTAAATACTAAAGTTATAAAACAAAAAACTGAGCTTAGTGACACATGCTTGCTAACATAATTTTGTTTGTTTTGATAGAAAGATAGAAAAGGAAAGATGGGGTTTAAAATAAAAATAAAATTTGATTATGCTGTTTACACGGCAAATAAAATGAAATTTCAATATATAGGTTGCAAATTAGTCGAACTAAACCGAAAATTTCCAAGCTCCAGCTCGACTCAAGTAGATCTCAAGTTGAGTAATGAGTGACTATTTTTTTTTGTATAATCCTAAATGAGATAAAAGAAAAAGAGTATGATTGGATAGTTAGATACAAAATGTCATTTAAGCATTAATTAATCATTATGTTATAATAAATATAAAATTTCCAATCAAAAATATTAATTTAATACATTTTAGGCAAGAATAAAATTAAATAAACCTATTGAGGAGCTTTAAATTTCGGTTCAAGTTTAGGTCGTTTAATTAATGAGCCAACTTATCTATAATCGATTCGAGTTCTGACTAGCTCGTAAACAACTCTGTCACATCCAAATCTTTCGGTTAACGTAACCGTGAATTAAGAAGAGAAAATATAATTGATGTTAAGTAAAATAAATTAATAAAAATAACAATAATAAAATAAATTAAAATAAGAAACTATTAGGAAATAAAATAAAAGAA
>CATIWJ010456892.1:0-13496 GCA_949640765.1 Croton laevigatus | reverse complement strand
CCACATATCTTCAGCCGAAAGAATTCAATAGTCATCTTAGGTCATGCATATACCTATAGCCTGCTGTAAATCAACCAAAATGGCAAAATTAAAAGCAAGAAGACAACATGCACATTGCATATCCAGTAAAGGAAAAGTTTTATGCTTACATAAAGTAAATGATATTTTTTTGAAAAAAGAAAGTACAGGATATTAGAAATTGAATCATAAACCTATAACGAAGAAATTTATTATACCTGAACACATATCAAAAACCATTGCTATTCCCAATAGGCCAACAAAATTTGCAACAAGAATATTGAAAATGAATGGAAGAGAATCATCTATTGTATAAAGATCAGAAGATAGCCTGGAAAATGCAATAAATATGTTAAAAGTACAGAATATTAGGAATTGAATCATAAATCTAAGCATTTCCAGCACAAATGAAGTTAAATCATTTCAACAGGAAAAAGAAGTTAGACCTTTTTTGTTCCTAGTTCTTCCCAAATAAAATATTGTCACGGATTGTTCCAGACGATGTCCATGGAACCTGCAATTTCAGAACAAAGAAAGGTAAAAAAATTAATTTTCATAAAAAATGAGCAAGCTATGCAAACACAACCAAGGAGAATTGTAGAAACCTGTGGTACATATGATATAGATCCATTTGAATGATCTGATCCATGGACAAATGAAGTTAGCAAGGACAAAGGATAACATAGTAGAGAGAAGAATAAATCCTTTCCAGTGATACTATTGGAATACAATAATGAAATCCCCCATAGACCAGATAAGTTAATTAAAACATTAGTTCCAGTAATGAATTCACAAGTAAAACTATTTGCTATTTAACTCAAATGATCAAAAGGCTATGAATCAAGTACTAACATAAACTACTAAAAGGCTTACACCAATTATTTATGCTAATGCTGCTGGAAGTGTCCTACATTTATGCTACTGCTGCTAAAATATTCACAAATCTCACTAAGTATTTCCAATTTCTAAGCCCTAACTTCAATTCAAACCCAGTAGAAAGAGACGAGCAGTTACCTTGGTAGTAGTAGTTGTCAATAGCTCTCATCAAGTTGCAGGGCTTCAAACTTCAAATTCAAAACCCTGAAAAAAAAGGACGAAACAAAAAAGCAAAAAAAAAATTCAAAATAAAGTTACGAACAGGAGGTAGATTGATTTCAGAATTTCTGAAACAAGCTTAAGTTTGAACAAATAAGAACTTAAGCTTCCCAACAACCATTTTAACTATTGATAAAACTATAAACATTATTTAAAAAACATATAGTATTAAGTACCTGGATTGCAAGTGTCGTTCGTTTCAACGGTAATATTTGTGATTGACAAGCTGCATTGCCTTCTGACAGTTCTGCATGCATATAAAACGTGGTAGGATGAACGGCGGTTTGCAAATTAATGGTTGCGTTTGATTATTTGAACATATTTAACTAAAATTTTAAACAAAAATGAAAAATCTTACCTTAACTAAAATACAGAGCTAATTAAGTTAGGATTTAGAATTAAAATCCTAAGCAAATGCAGAGTTAGTGAGTGTGAGTGGTGAGATTGGAAATAGAGATTTAGGTGTGGGTTTGTAGGATTTAGGTTTAAAACCTGTTATGGCTTCTCTGTTCTGCAATTAACATCGACGCACGCTACACTAGATTCCTTCTTGGGTTGCATCGGCGGTTGTTGGAAAGAGGGGTAAAGGCCGGCGGTGAAGCTGTGGTGGTGGCGATACGTGGCGAGCGGATGAGAGGTGGAGAGAAAGAGAGACAAAGAGAGAAATGGGCGGCTGCTGTGAGAGGAAGCCAAATCAAAAAGTAAAAGAAAATATTCTTCAATGAAGGGGGAGATGGGTAGTTCTGTCCATGCTTTTCTCTTAGTGAAAGAAAGAGAGCGGCAGAGGAAAGGGGAGAAGATAACAGTTTGAGAGAGGGAGGTAATGAATGAGTTAGGGTAAAATTTTAGGGAGGAGTAGAAAGATAAGAGAGGGATTAATTTTTGTTGGGCCAAATTTTAGAAATTTTAGGAGGGAATAGAAATAGAGGGCGGGATTGGGTTTGTATGGTTAAATTTTAGGTGGGAAATAGAAAATTAAGGGTTTATATTAGGAATATATATGAATTCAACCATCAAACTAAAAATAATAAGCAAAAAAGAAATAACCTATTAAATAATAGGAAAAAAAAAAGAAAAATTTTTAAATCGCATACATTTGAAAAAATATCTAAAAATGATATTTTTCGGTGACCAGCAGTTTTTCAGTGATGCTCTAACGTCGATTCCAACAAAGTCAATTTTCCAATGAGCTTCCAAATTGACACCCTTATATTTTCCAACCACTTTCAAGTCGAAATTTAATGTAAGGATTTCATCTTTATACTCGCTAAAATCAAATTAGCTTAACGTTTTTCGATTAAATCACGATTGATACCATCAAATTTCGCCAAAAAATCACATATTTTGAATTCCACTACCTAACTTCTTTTATACAAGTGTAACTTTACTGAATCTCAACAAAATATGGCTTGAAAGTTAACGAAACTATATAGAAGTTTGACATTCACCTTATATACTCGATGGAAACCACTAAGAAACCCTTCAATCCTTCATAGATCTCCCTTGTTTTTTATCATCGGTGAGAAGATACATGATTTCTGGCGGCGACGAAACAAGAGAGAAAATATCACGAGCTTCACCTTTGCTTCTCTTCTATTATAGATGGAAGGGAATAAAAAAGGGAAAAATAAAAAAAAATAAAAATGACGTAAAAGAGCCCAAATTCGAAATGAACAAATTCAAACTTAAAAAAAATTTCTTTCTTATTCTCATAGAATGAGTATAGCATTATGACTAATGTTTTAGTTTTTGTCATGAAAAATATTTTACATGACTGATAATTTTATATTTTTGGTCATAACATGTTTATAATAACTAAAACCTTGTGGCTAATAAATTTACTATTGCCACAATTATATTAGTTATGTGGCAGTTAATAAACTTACTATTGTTACAACTATATTAGTTATATAGCAGTAACGACTTATTAGTTATAAAATTAATCTATCGTGGCTAATTTAGTAATTATTGTTATGGTTATACTAAATTTGTAACTATTATATTTATTAGTTATGATATTATTTTGGGGCTAAAATTAATTATGGCAAATCATCAACATATTGCTACAATATATATATAACAAAAATAAAACATTTATTACAATTGTAAAACTTTAGTGACTGAAGAATTGAAAATAGCCACAATAGATTTTTAATTGTAACAGAATGTGCATATTAGCCACGATGTATTAGTTATGTAGCAGTTAATAAACTTATTATTGCTACAACTACATTAGTTATGTGGCAATAACTACTTATTACTTATAATATTAATTTATCGTGACTAATTTAGTAGTTGTTGTTAGGGTTAAATTAAATATGTAACTATTATATTTATTAGTTATGATATTATTTTGTGGCTAAAATTAATTATGGCAAATCATCAATATATTGCCATGATTTATATAAAATATAACAAAAATAAAACATTCATTACAATTGTAGAACTTTAGTTACTAAAGAATTGAAAATAGCCACAATAGGTTTTTAATTATAACAAAATGTGTGTATTATTCACGATATTTGTTTTTGTAGCTACGTGTTGTAACTGTAGATGTAATATGTTGTAATAAGAGTCCAAAGAACAACATCAGGAGTCCGAAGACTAATAACAGGAGTCCGAAGACCAATAACAAAAGTCCGAAGACTAACATAAATCGCCCTTTTTGACACACCATAACAAATGCATGTAGCATCATCATAGCAAATATTCAAATTAGTCCAATCAACACACAGATTCTTTTTTCCATCTCTACATATGCAAAAGGTCTGGTTGTGAAAAAAATATTATTATACGAAATTGAAAGAATAATACATACGAATGAGCTATAATATATAATATAATTTGGACATCTAACAAATAGCACTCCACAAATAATCAAATACACCCATAAAACTTACCTCGGTTTCTGCTGCTAAAAAATCCACCGAGTCAAACTCCAAGTGTTGACTAAGAAACTTTCTTGAAAATAGATCCAAAAATTGAGGAACAATGCTGCTGGAACTGCTATAAACTTTCTGTCCAACAAAAGTAAACACTAACCAACCTAGCTATCAATAACATGCCACAACAATAACCAACATCTCTTAGCCAATCATCGCACAACCTGCCACCTGCTTCTTTCTCTTCTCTTTTTCCTTCATCCTTTGTGGAAACTGCTCTTTTTTTTTTTTTTTTTGCTGCACTCATTTTTTTCCCCTTTTTCTGCGTTACTCTTTCAACCCAATCAATAAAACCCCATTAGCTCAACCAACATAAATACCTTTCTTATTTATTTTTATTATTAGTAATAATATTGTTTGACAAATCAAAAATAAATAAATAAATAAAAAGTTCTAAAATATTTTTAATCTCTAAATTTTAATCTCAAATTTTGTTTTCTATAACCACCCAAAATAAAATAAACTTGAGCTCCAAATTATTTTTAACTAGCTAAACTAAATTTATTTTATACCATAAAATTATTGACCGTCGGAAGTACGAAAAACTCCAACTCGGAATCAAAATTCTCCAAATTTCACATTGAATATTAATTTAATAAATTTACCTCCAATCATGACTACAAAAATATTCACTAATAATGAGACGCCTAAAAATAAGTTGGTAGATTGCGAATCCAACTAATATCAATATTATACTTAAAATATTCATAGTAATGCCTAGACTAATATTTAAATACTGAAAACACCAAACTCACTTTCAAAATTCTCAAGACTTACAAATAACTATTTACCCCTATCCTCATATTTAAAAAATTGAGGGTTTTGCAGTACTTCACTGAAATTTTGTTAGTGAATGAAATTTCTGAGTTTTTTAGGGAAAATAAAAAAATTGTTCCTAAGATTTGTTAAAAAGTGATGTTTCCGGGGGTCCAATGAGGGAAACTTATGAGCTATGGTTCACCTTGATAGGGCTAATGGTTTGGTCTGGATGATATGATCCTGAAAACAAAAGGAGAAAGCAAAGGGTTGCCGTAGCAGACACTCCGATGCCTAAGTCAGTATGGGGTCGGTAGATATATAGAAGTAATAATAGGAAAGTGAGTCCCCTTAAACAATAGATCTTTGAGGTATTTATAATAAAGGATTTAGAGAATCTTACATGTGGAAATCCCCGTAATGACAACTCATCTATAATGATGATGGTAAACGTCCACTATTCGTAATGATGATTGTAATATATATATATATATATATATATATATATATATATATATATATATATATATATATATATATTTGTAGGCCCATGCTTTATTAAAGTACGGGCCGTTTGTCTGTTTGTCCCCTATCAGAGTGTGGGTCACACGTCTTCTTTTTTGTACTTTAAGAATATGATTAAGTCCTGGCTAGAGTGAATAATCTCGAGTGATAGATCGGTACCGACCTGTGACTTGGGTGCTGATTGAACTACCTAGGGGTCAGCCATCAAGCACTGACCTCCAGATTCCGACTATTGGGCTCGGTCCAGGTTGATTTTGGGCCTTCGTTAAGCCCAGATAATGAGGGTCTAGCCACAAGGTTCTAGGTCCTGATCCCAACAGGTGCCGTATCATCACATGTCCCCCCCAAGTCCTTTAGTTAAAGACTGAGGGTAATCATAATGTGTACTGATCTTAGGTCAGTACTATATATTCAATCTTTCGTTCAGTATGTTTGATTTGGCATTCAGTACTTTTTTAAATAGCTGTCTCGTTGGGCTTTGAGCCTTCTAACCCACTAGGGCGCACCTCCCTTTCTTCCAGGTGGTCTCTTTTTGACTTTTTAGGCGGCGCCTTTTCCCGCCCAAAGATCACTGCACGACACGTGTCCTGTTTTAGGTGAAACGTCGCCTCGGTTCTGAAACCATCATAATGGGTGACCCTTCGTCTCTGCAACCATCGCGTCATTTCTTCTATAAGTATCAGTTTGCTAACCAATTTTGAAATTTTTACTCGCTGTTGTCATTTTCAAAAACTTCTGCAACTCTAGTCTCCTTTTCTCGCGATTTTTCTCTGTTTCTTCTTGTTTCCGGCGTAGCATACTCATCTTCCCCACAAATCAGGTAGAATTTCATTCTATTTGCTTTATTTTCCCTTCTTTCTTTGTTTAAATTTTGAGAAAAAAATGAGTAATCAGAGTGATTCCCAAAATCCATCTGTGGAGTCTGTTGCTGCCTTTTCTGGTGAAGAATCCAGCCATTCAGTGTCTGATATGGTCGAAGATCGTGTAGGGGTGTCCTCTTCTGGTAAACGCTACCAGCTAAGGGACGAATCTGATAAATCTGAAGGGAGTGATCAGATTCGAAGAAGGAAAGGCCAGTTGGTTATTTCTGAAAGACGAGCTATACCAGCTCAGCCTTTGAAGGTTGTACTGTCCTCGGGTAAAGGTGCTGGAAAGAAACAGGCTCTAGGGGTTACCGATCCCCGGGGAAAAGCAACAAGAAAGAAAGTAGCTGAGCCTGCTGCACCGAGAAGAAAGGTGGCTCCTGAAGCTTTAGCGGTCGGAGCCATCAGGTGCGGACTGAGTGAGGCAAAAATCAAGGAGGTAGCCTTCATATATGATCTCCCCTAGGACTTTTCCTTTTACCTGCCCGAGAAGGGTAGTAGTGCTGACCAAGATTCTCTAGAAGAAGACGGGAGGATCATCTATGTGGACGACTTAGTATCAGGATTGAGGTTCCCTCTGTCGAAACTAGAGGAAGATTTTTTGAACTTCTATGGGATGACTATTGCTCAACTAAATCCGAATTCATGGAAGATCCTTTGATCGGTACAATTTCTGGCGTCAGCTTGCCCGAGACCGTTTGCACCGACCTTAAAGGAGTTCTTAGGTTTGTACAAGGTGATGGTGAGCAAGAGGTCTGATCATGTCCACCTCCAAGGGGACAAAAAACTGCTCTCTCTGCCTTCTTATCTCAGAAAAAGCTGGAAGAAGGAGTTCTTTGTGATCGCACATCCGTCTTTGTGTGCCGTTCCTCAAAAATGGAATAGAAACGTAGACCCAAAGAAGCACAACGAACTCGGTGAGCTGAGTGTAAAAGAGAGAGAGTATATAGATAGACTTCTGAAGATGGCAGCAGGTGCTCCGTATGATGCTGGCTACCTTACTGAGCATTGACATACGGGTGTGGTGACTGACCACCAAGGAAAACGCTTGAATCGAAGCGGCGGTAATTACCAATCCTTTTGTTTTTAATTCGGTCATAAAACTGATCATAAAATTTTTTCATTTGTTGCAGGAATGGCATCATATCAAGAGATGATGGCTCAGCTGGAAAAGAAGAAGGCTGAGAAGGCAGCCCAGAAGCGATCGGCTCGACAAGGCTCGAACAAAGAAAGAAGTGCTTCCGAAGAAGAAGGGTTTCAAAGAAAGAAGAGGCGGGTAGGAACTCAGACGGATGCCCGTAGGGAAGAAGTTTTGGAGCTGGAAGTCCATAGGGAAGAAGTTCCATTAATAAGAGCATCGCCGCCGATACCCGTAATGGAAATGAATACTGAGCTCCAGCCCCTCAGCCAGGTGGGGCCGAATACAGAGCCAGTGCCCTCCAGCCAAATGGGGCCGAATACTGAACCCGTGCAACTCAACCAAATGGGGCCATCGATAGTCCCTGAGGATGCGGAGCCTCACCGCACCGATAAACAAGGAAGAAGGGATTTTTTTGCTGGATCAAGTGGGACTACCAGATCAGAGGGTACTCCCAGAAACATTGGTGCTTTTGAAAATTATGCAACGGAAAAGTACGGGCCAAATCCCAGTGTGACAAATCTTCATTTGTCAAAGGATATCGTTAAGTCTGTCGGAATGGTTGCTGACAGAGAAAGGTTCGCTGCTATGCATCGTGCAGAGAGACTTGCTCTCGGTTATAGCTACGGTCTGCAGGTGAGTCATTACTATATGTGTTTGGAGTAAGCAATGCCGATATGATATTAATGATGATTTCTGTGGCAGATGTTGGAGCTCTTTCGTACTGAGAGCGTTCTAGCCAGCAAAGATATGCTGAAAGCTCAAGAAGCGCTTAGAAAAAGAGAAGCTGAACTGAATGAAAAAAAATGCTGAGCTTGCCTTGAGCTTGGCTACTACAAAAGAAGAGCTGAACAATCTGGGTCTGCAAAAAGATGTAGAGTTCCAGAGAAAGGAAGCGGAGCTCCAGAAATCGAACTCTGAACTGAAAGCTGAGCTCTAGAGGAGAGAGTTCGAGGTCAAAAGGTTGAGTGCTGAATTAGAGGCTGCTATCGGCAAAGAACGAGGCACGCGCTATGCCTATGAGACTTCAAGAGATGAGGCCGAGACATTGAAGAAGCAGCTTGCGGAGTCGAAGGAAGATCTTCATCAGGTAGAAGAGGATCTTCGTCTGGCAAAGGAGGACATCACTCGGTCACAACAAGAAGTGGCTGATGTGAAAATAAATGGTGCCGCTTGGCTGATTGCTTTCCGAACTGAGATTCTTCAGGAAGTGAGGAAGATGGGGGGAAAAGATATTGCTAGTGCATTGAAGACATTCAAACCCAGCAATGAAATCTTCAAAAAATGTGCCTCCGATTTGGAAGATGATGAGAGCGAGGAGGATGAAGGTGAAGGTGACCAACCTAGGGATGACCAATCATCCTTAGCGGTGGAACGACGTACTGATCTTCCTCAAAATCAAGAAGATGCTCCTGAGCAGATTATGGATAAACAGCCAGAACCTCCTACTGAGAAACAAAAGACCTCTACTGATCCAGCTAATAGAGCGAACCATAGTCAAGTAGATTAGGAATTTGTATTGTAGTTTCATCTTCCTTGTATTCGACTTGGCTTCAACTTCTTTGTACCCGTATAGATATTTTTTAATAATAAATATCATATTCTTTCAAAATACCGACTTGTGTGCCAATAATCATCTGCTGCTTTTTAATGTAAGTGTTGTTAAAGAGCGCATAGACTGAGCGATTCTTCGTGAAAGGATGATCCGTGGATCATGCTTAGTCACTTGGCGATACTTCGTGAAAGGATGATCCGTGGATCATGCTCAATCACTTGGCGATACTTCGTGAAAGGATGATCCGTGGATCATGCTCAGTCACTTGGCAATACTTCGTGAAAGGATGATCCGTGGATCATGCTCAGTCAGATCATGCTCAGTCACTTGGCGATACTTCGTGAAAGGATGATCCGTGGATCATGCTCAGTCACTTGGCGATACTTCATCCGTGGATTAGTGGTGAAGATGCATTGTGGCCAATATGTAGAAAATTTCAAAAAAGTTGATTAATGTTTGGCAAGATCAATAGGTGGACCGAGCAATCCCCATTACATAGGTGGTTCTGTTGCATTCTTATCACATCTATAATTCTAAAAGAGATGTACATAGATATTATTAACTTTTGACAACACCGAAAAAATATAGACTTCACTGATGGTAGACTTTGAGATTGTTTGCATTCCAAGAATGAGGCTGGACCGTTCCTTTCATATCTTCCAAGCGATAGGCTCCGAGCCCCAATACTCTACTGATCTTGAATGTACTAATCTAGTTTGGCTGTAACTTTCCGACCCCTGCATTTCCCCTTGTGATCTCTGCTTTTTTCATGACAAGCTCTCCTACACTAAATGTGCGATTCCTAACTCTCTTGTCATGGTACCGAGCGATCTTTTGTCTGTATGATGCTGCTCGATGCATTAGCAAGATCTCTTAGCTCTTCAACCAAGTCCAGATCAGTTCTGCGCTCTATATCCTGGTCAAGGTTTGCTGCAAACTCAATTCTAAAAGAAGGTTGACCGATCTCAACTGGAATTACAGCTTCGCTTCCATATACCAGCGAAAAGGGTGTTTCTCCTATTGGGGATCTTGGGGTCGTTCGAAAGCTCCATAAAACGCTATGAAGTTCTTCAACCCAGTTGCCTTTCTTGTCATCCAACCTCTTCTTTAGCCCCTGAAGTATTGTCCTATTGGTGACCTCTATCTGACCATTGGTCTGAGGGTGTACAATCGAGGAGAAACGAAGATTTATATGGAGACCTTCACAGAAAGCTCAAAACTGTTTGGAGTCAAACTGTTTACCATTGTCGGTGATGATGATGCCTGGAATCCCAAACCTCATAATAATGTTTTTGTAAACGAAGTCCGTAATCTTTTTCTGAGTGATTGTTGCCACTGCCTTTGCTTCTGGCCATTTGGAAAAGTGATCGATAGCCACAATCAAGAACTTACATTGTTTTAATCCCTTTGAAAAAGGTCCCACTATGTCAATCCCTCACTGATGAAAGCCAAGCTGCTCCGATGGGAGAGAGGGAAGAGGTCGGAACTCGTTGAACATTAGCATGTTCTTGGCATCTGTGGCATTTCTTTACCATTTCTTCGGCATCAGTCTTGATAGTTGGCCAATAATATCCCTGCAGGAGGGCTTTACGAGCTAAAGTGGAAGCGGCCTCATGTGCCCCACAAATTCCTTCATGAATCTCCCGCAAGACATACTGTCCCCTATCCCCTGGGATGCATCTCAACCAAGGGTGAGTTCGAGAATGCCTATAAAGGTCATCTTGAAACCAGCTATATTCTTTAGCTCGCCTGACAAGTTTCTCAGCCTCTTTTTTATCATCAGGTAACTTACCATCGGCCAGCCACTGAATTATAGGTTCCATCCATGTGTTCTGCCACTCCACCATATACGAGTGTTCTCCTATTGAAGTCGGGAACTCTTGTATGTTTAGGGGTATATTCTTTAACTCTTCCATTCGTTTCTGGGCTGCTACTTTGGCAATTTCGTCAGCTTCGCTGGTTTGTTCTCTTGGAACTTGAACAATCTTCCATCCTGCAGGCATCATTTTGTGAACGATGTCTACATATGGGATCAGTGTATCTTTTCTGACTTTGAAATTGCCATGCACCTGGTTGACAACCAATTGCGAATCACTATAAATGGTCAAGTTATCCATTCCGATTTCCTTAGCCAATCTCAAACCATTAAGCAATGCTTCATACTCAGCACCATTATTGGAAATGAAAACTCCAGCCTTACTGCATATTTGAAAATTAACTGATGGGGCCCTTTGATGACGATACCGACCCTTGATCCCTCAGCACATTCGGCTCCGTCTACCCATATTTGCCATTTTTCCACAGGGATTGCTTGGGATTCTTCGGCAGGAGTGAGTTCAGCAATAAAGTCTGCCAGGACCTGAGCCTTAAGAGATTTTCAGGGCTCATACTTGACACCATAAGTGCCGACCCTTACTGCCCACTCGGCAATCCTTCCCGATGTCTCTGGCTTCTGAAGTATTTTTCGAAGAGGGAGTTCAGTCCTAACAATAACGGTATGTGCTTCAAAGTAATGGCGAAGCTTCTGCGTTGACATATACAAAGCCAAGGCATGCTTTTCAAGCTTTGGATACCGGAGTTCAGCATCATGCAATACCTGGCTGACATAATAAATAGGGAACTGCTCCCCATCCTCCTCCCTGATCAGTACCGCTGTAACTGTATCTTCTGTCGTGGCTAAGTAGATAAACAGATTCTTTCCTGGGACTGGTCGACTGAGGAGTGGAGGAGATGTCAGGAAGGTTTTAAGTTCTTCAAAGGATTTTTGACATTCATCGGTCCACTGGAAGTTTTTGAGGCCCTTTAAGGTCTTGAAGAAAGGTTGGCAACGCCTGGCTGAGCACGAAATAAAATGGCCCAAAGCAGTGATCCTGCCGTTAAGCTGCTGAACTTCTTTGATGGAGGAGGGGGGTTTCATATCCAGGACTGCCTTTATCTTTTTGGGATTTGCTTCTATGCCTCTTTGGGAAACCATGTACCCCAAGAATTTTCCCGCCGGGACACCAAACACACACTTTTCTGGATTTAACTTCAAATTGTTGGACTGGAGAACCCTCAGCACTATTGCTATATCCTTAGCATGGTCCTCTGCCTTTGTACTTTTGATAATCATATCATCCACATAGACTTCAATAATTCTGCCTATGTGATCTTTGAACATGGCATTGACCATTCTCTGGTATGTGGCTTCGGCGTTCTTCAGACCGAATGACATCATTCGGTAGCAATATGTTCCCTGGTCAGTGACGAAAGCTGTCTTGTCTTCATCCCATCTAAACATAAAAATTTGATGGTACCCTGATTTAGCATCTAAGAAGGAGTAAAGGGCGAATCCAGCCGTTGAGTATACCAATTGATCAATGCTAGGCAGGGGATAGGGGTCTTTCGGGCAGGCTTTGTTAAGGTCGGTGAAATCCACACACATGCGGTAGGACCCGTTGGATTTTTTCACCAGAGCAACATTGGCGAGCCATTCCGGGTATTAAACTTCCTGTATGACCCCTGCATCAAGCAACTTCTGCACTTCCTCTGCAATGGCAATCTACTTTTCTGGTGAATGCTTGCGTTTTCTCTAAGCAATTGGCTTTACTCCAAGGTCAATGTTCAATTTGTGAACAATAACCTTTGGATCGACACCGACCAGATCAGAAGTCTTCCATGCGAATGCTGTCTCATGTTCCCGAAGAGTCTGAATTATTTGTTCTTGGATTACTGAGCTCATTTCAGTCCCAATGGTGGTATCTCCTTGATTAAATGGGACCTTTTCTGTATCGCCTTTCGGTTCAACCACGGGTGGGTGCAAAGGGGCTTCTTGAATGTCTACATGTGCAGCTTGAAATACTCCCTTCAGTGTATTGAAATATGCTTGCCTAGCCAGCTCCTAACTCCCTCGAGCAATGGCTATCCCTGTAGGGGTCGGTATCTTCAGACAGAGATGGTAGATACTTGGGATGGCTTCAGTTTGATAGAGGTAAGGTCGGCCGAGCAGGATGTTGTAAGCAAATGGAATGGCAGCTACCATGAACTCCACTTCGACTTCCCTGGTGATATCATCATCACCAAGCTTCACTTGAATTCGTACCGATCCTTCCAATCTAACTGTCTGATCCCCTATACCCACCAAAGGTGTACTGACCGGTTTCATCCTTTTGGGGTCTAAATTCATTTTGCGAAATGCATCCATGGTCAGTAGGTTGACCGAGCTACCATCATCCACAAGGATTCGTTTAACTTTGTAATTATGAACGATCCCCTGAATTATCAAAGCATCATTATGTGAATGCTTTACATGCCTTGCATCTTCCGGAATAAATGATATATTGCACCATGACGAAGGGTGGGAGTTGGGTTGAGGGAAATTCTTTTGTTCAATTGCATACACTTCCCGAACGGCCCTTTTTCTTTTAGAAGAGCTTTCCCCATCGTGACTCCCTCCGTGGATGACATTGATCTCCCCCGCTATCTGTTGGTCCCTTGGGGCAACTAAGAGGGGGGGTGAATTAGTTGGCTAATAAAAATTTCGGATTAGGTGCGGAATATGGTGGATTGAAACTTTGATGGAAGTTTAGGAAGATTAAAAGGATAGGTTGATGAACAAGAGATTT
>CATIWJ010456759.1:0-17425 GCA_949640765.1 Croton laevigatus | reverse complement strand
TTATTAAGTTTTTTAATTATTTAAAGTTTGGTGTTAATTAATGTTAGTTTTTAAAATATTTATAGAATGAAGAGTGTAATACACTCTCTCAAAATGAGAGTATGATTACTTTTTGAGTGAGGTAGCTAGTTTTACAAAATGAATTAATGAATGGTCCTTTTTCGCTATAAGTTACTAATTTTTACATTGTTTTAAGTAATGAGATTCTTTTATAATTTATTTTTATTTGTGGAACCAATTCCCTCACTTTCCCTTTTTAGAGGCCCCATTGATGGCCCATTCAATTGATTTGTAGCCCACTGGGCCTTGTAATGTGATCCTTTAGAAAATAATGTGAAAAACATTTGTGTAATTTCCAAGATTTCTAAAACACAAACCCTACATTTTGAAGCTTAAAAGTTCAAAAAATCATTCGATCTCTAATATAAAATTCCTACCATCTATCAACGCATTCCCATTTTAGCTTTAATTATAAAGGATTCTTAAGATCAAGTCAAGCGCTTAGAGACTTAATCCCTTTAATATTAAAAATCTTATAAATTCTACAAATTCAACCATCTCTTTGATTTATAATAAGTCGAGGGACAATCAAAATCTTTTTGTGTTATCGCATTCTGGTGAGAAATACACCTGAATACTAATATCGCTCTGCTGCATTATGGTAACCATTACTTAGCTATTTCGACACCAAAATATTTCCCTGGTCAATTTACAACATATTTTAAAAAGAATACTATAAATTAGACAATTAAAAAAAATTCTCGTTAAAAATATCAATAAATTACTAATAAACACTACCATCAAAGCCAACTCTAACTGTTCACAAATTCAAAACATCAACTAGGCTACACTCAATCATTCATCAACCAATCACAAAATAGATCAAAATTAAAGACAACAAAGAAGAGTCAGAGAATTCCTAATATTCAATTTTCTATACTCCTAATAGTCAACAGAAAAAAGCTCTAAAAACAAAATAGATCAAAATTAAAGACGACAAAGAAGAGTCAAAAAATTCCATATTCAATTTTCTATTCTCCTAGTGGTCAACAGAAAAAAGCTCTAAAAAGCAATTTTTCCTTTCTTTCATATTACTTCCCTTCATAATTTATTGTGACGTTAGGGCAAAATTCAATTTTTCAGTAAGTGAGACTTTTGATATTTTTATTAAATTATGATAATTATACCCTTTATCTTATTGTAGATGTAATTTATCTTTAGCACGTATAGAGTAAAATGAAACGAGAAAAATTGTGATCATAAAAGAAGCTTACTAATGCGAGTCCACTTTTTATATTGAATGGGTGTGAGTTGTTTTTTTTTTTATTGAATAGAAAAAAAAAATTACTGGAAAAAAATTAAAAAGGTGAATAGTAACTCAATTAATAAAGGACAAAGGTAGTATATTTTTTTTCTTAATTTATGAGCGTTTTATTTTTATTTATAAAAAAAATTCATGGAAATTAATTTTTTAATACATATATTATTTTTCCTTTTTTACTGCAAAAAATAAAATTATCGGGTCCCCGCCATATCGGTTAAATGCTCAACTCAACCCTAAATGTAATTCCCAGGTTTTGGACTTGGGATAAAGCAGACTCTTCTCTTTAGAGATCTTAAATGGCTTTTGGCCTGATTAACCGAAAAAATCTTAGGGTTAAGTTCATATATTTTAGCCCGAAGTAAAAATAAAATCGAAGCCAGCCCGAACCGTTTAGCCCAAGCCTGTTAGGACTAGCCCGAATAGGGTTAGGGCTAGCCCGTTTAAAATATATAATTAAATCCATAGTTTTATTAATATATTAATTAGAGAAGTGCTTTTGAAAAAAAATAATTGTTAATGCTATGTGTGAATGGGAGAATAATGGGTATCAAACTTATTATTTTTTATTATTTATTTAAGTATTAAATTTAATATTTTAGATTATATTTATTTATATTTTATTTTAAAAAATATAAAACTAAAAAATAAGAAAATTAGTAAATTAAAAAAAAAAACCTTACCTAAATTGAATTAGGGTAGCGTGATTTAGAAAGCAACCCGCTGCTGCTTGGCTTGTAAAAGCAAATTTAAAGTAAAACAATAATTGAGAGCTTTGTAAAGCAAATCTAAAGGTACACCATTGTATTATTTTCAGCAAAGGGTACACCGATAGTGGCCTGTTTAAACCGAGGCCCGATAGGATTAGGGTTAGATTCATACATTTTAGCCTGAAGTAAAAATAAAACCGAAGCCAGCCCGAACCGTTTAATCTGAAGCCTGTCAAGGCCAGCCCAAAACCATTAGGGCCAGCCCGTTTAACATCTCTACTTCTCTTCCCATTTTTTGACGAATTTCTTCCGTCTTTAGGAATAACAAAAAAATAATACAGCATACAATATCTATTAATAATCTGATTAACACAATAACACACACGGCATAGGTACATGATACGCAAAGTACTATTAAAACCATAGTGAATTTAAGTGGTTTTTTACCAGACCATCCAGTCCTAATGCGATTGAACCCAATTTCTGTTTGATTACCAGTTCTTTATCTCATTTAAACCAGACTGGCGGTTGGTTCCATGTTAAATCTGTCCAATAGACCGATCGAATCCGGTTTTAATAACAATGCATTAATCCATTAATACAAAATAGCTTGATCGATCTAGAGAAGAAAAGACACTTCACGTAACAGTTCAGCTTGGGTTTGCGGACAGTTTCGAACTGAGAACTGAGCCATTTGGATTGCGGAACCAGTTGGCTGGAGTTTCTGTAACACCCCTTAACCCAATTATAAATAATTGAATTAAAGAGTGACACATTACATATGAACATGGTATATAGATCATAATTAATTACAAAATATATGGGTACATTTTTTTTTCTTCTATCCTAATTTGTACTGACTTCATCTTCACAGTATATGCCAGTCTAAGTTCTTCGGGCCCACTTGCTATTCGACAATTCCTGTTTCTTTCACATCTTTCGGAAACCTACAAGTTTAGAATGAACCAAACTTGCTGAGCAATTTCGCTCAGTGGATACTTTAACTATGATAAATAAAAAAAACAATTAAAATGCACATACATATGTGAAAAACATAATTTAAATATTTAAACAACACTTATTAAAATATTCATCAAATAAAAATTGCTCTTTAAGTAATAACATCGCTTAATTAAAAAGCTTACTTGATTAACTTGGTTAGCTCTACTAGATATTTAGTCAAACCTTACTTAAAATCACTTATTCACTTATTCACTTATTTCACACTTAACTTAATCACATAATGGTCGTCACCGTCATCATGAGAATCAATCATAACGGCCGTCGCCGTGAGCATATAAATGGTCATATAAATCACCAGGAAAGATCGATCAATCCATACATAATTTGATCGACTAAAACCTAGTAGAGCTTAAAACATTTTCTCATAATTTCCAATTTTCCAACATCAACTCATTCAACATTTACATTTATTCAAAACTCATATTTTCATCAACATATCCAAATGAAATAATTATTAAAAATTATATTCTTCATCACCACATTTATTTCAAACATTTTTATTTTCATAATCATAGTTAATTCTTAAAGAAAATACCTTTCCAAAATATATCTTAGATATCTTTTTAAAACATTTAATCTTAATTATAATTATTACTTTTAGTAAAATTTGGTAAATAACTTGATTTTATAGAAAAATATACTTAGGCGGTAACTTATAATTATTATGTTTGAAACCCAATTTATATATACATATATACTTATATTTACTTTAAAAATAACCAATTCTTAAATTATATTTTTAACAAAAATATACTTGTATACTTGTTTTTACTTATATTTATTTTTAAAATAATCACCATCAATAAATTATAGCTTTTAATAAAAATAATAGTAAGTACTAAATTTTTGTAAAAATATTGTAATTTAGATAAATATTAACTTTGGTATAGTAAAATAATTATTAAGTAAAATAATACTTTCTTTTAAAAGCACTTGTTTAAAATAGAAATATTCTATTGTTAATAATTTTCAAAATCAACTTGATTTATAAATAATATTTAAATAACTATTTGTAATTATTTATTTAAAAACTCAATTTAAACATAATTATTTATACATATATATACTTTCAAAATATCTTTTCTTAAAATAATAATAATAAAAATTATCATAATATTAATATTTATAATAATAATAAAAGTAGTAGTTATAATAGTAAAAATGATTTTAAATTATTGATTTGTCAAATATCATTTTTATATAATAATAATAATAAGTAATAAATAATTTTTCTTGTGTAGTAAATATTAATTCTACCTAAATTACTTGGGTGGTTTTGGTTTATTCAGTAAAATAATCAATATACACTTTTCATAATTTTTATCTTCTTAGAAAAATCATAAATTTAAATTAAATCACATATCTCACAATTTACCATAAATAATAACTTTTGAATAATTAATACAAAATAGTTAAAATCATGCAAACAACGAAATTAAAAAGATTTTTCGCAGTTAAAGTATCAAACCTCGGTCTCCTTACGTTTGGGTTCCTATTCCTTACTTTTTCCCGAACTGTCCTTTATCCTAGTCACTGTCCATAAATTACAGTCATGGGTAATTGTCCAATAAACAGTCCAATTGTCCTTTATAAATTTTAACTTAATCTCTTTTTATTTAATTGCACCTATTTAATTTTAACTTGTCCAATTGTTAAATAATTGGACCCTTAATTAATTTTATTTTTCTTAAATTAACAGTTCAATAATAATTTCTATGGCATAATATAAATTTTCCGTTAACTCTTATTTAATTTAATCTAACATATAATTTCATTAACCAATTATAACATTAATTTAAGTATTAAATTCATTTATTAAACTAATTCTAATTAAATTTAATCTTTAAATATTATTTTCTATCAAAATAAATGAATTTAATAATTTTTACCACATTTTATAGTAAATTTTTATATTTTTATAATTTATTTGGGTCCCTAAAATGTTTAATTATCAAATTAAACATAATTTATTAAATAATATATTCTGTTGGATTTATTTGAAAAGTTAATTAAAGTTTAGGGTAATTACCAAAACACGGAAGGACCAAATTGAAATAAAATTTAGAGTAACGGGGCTTGACTATAAGTTGACGAAAAATTTAGGCATCTTATGGTAAAACGTGGAGTGGAGGGACCATCTTGTAATTATCCAGAGCAGACGGCTTAAGTTGAAAATTCGGCTCGAAAACGCGGGCGCCACTTGCCGTTTTGTTCTTGGTTCATTCTTAACCTGAATCAACTCATCTGAATCGAGCCGAAACCTTCAGATCGGACCACTTCATCTTCAACCCGTCAACGCCACTGTTGACGCGTTCTATACCAGATTTTCAGACCTTCGTTCTCCCTCCTCCGGAGACCAAACTCGACATTCCGCCTATCAAACTCTTCCTCTTCTCACCTCGAGTCACCTCGTTTCTTCAGAATGGACGTAAAATGGTCGTGGAGGGAGATATTCAAGTTGAAAATATTGTTGACTTTTTCGAAACTCTTAGTTTGACCGGCTGGAAATGGATTTCCGGCCACCCAACACCTCCTCTATCACGTCTAACCTTCTCACCGGAGTCCTATAAGTGGGTTTCTGGTCTCGGATTATGAAGATGACGAAAAATAGTAAATTTGATGTAAATTTTCCTCCCATTTTTCTCTTCTTCTCCATTTCTGTTTTCCCTTCCAATCTGCTCTCTCTCTCATACCCATCTCCTTATAATTAAACTCTAATAATTTATCCGACAATTCTCTCAATAATTTTCGTCGGTTTCCTCTTTTATCACTTTCACCATTTCAAATCCTTCTTTTCTTTATTTTCAGTCTATTCCCTTGCCAATACTGTCCGCCATTTTCATTGTCGGCTTTTGCCGACAAATACAACTGTATTTTTTTATTTTGTTTTATGTTTAATTTTTTAAATAATTAATTATTAATTATTAAATTTAATTATTATAAATTATTAATTATTAATTTAATTATTAGATTAAATAATAAAAATATCTCTTAATTACAATGACTATAATGTCCTTAAAATTTCTGTCAGATTACGTAAAACTTAAGGAGGTAAATTTCGATTTCCTGTCTACCGCATTTTACCGGTGTCAATAAAAATCAAAAGATTACTTCTATAATGAAACCTTATAAAAATTATACTTAAATCACTCATCTCAGCATCTAGATTTTAAATTTGATATTTTTAAAACCTAATTCCACTTCTAAAGTTTCCCGATGGTCAAAATGACCAAAATGCCCTCAGAGTCGAAAATACAATATTATACTCAAAACATCTGTCTCGACGTCCTGAGTATCAACCAGATATTTAAATTTATTAATTAACTTATTTTTGTGAAATTTTTCACTTAATCCTAAAAATATTGAAAAATTACATTTTAGTCCCTGATTCAAATTTTCGGCTGTGACAGTTTCCATTTTTATTTGTTTCATAGAATTTGAATGTAACTGGTTGTGAATTAGAATTTGCATTTTGAACTACTCCATTAAATAATGTGTTTGTCTATTTGTATCTGTAGTATTGTGGAAATTAAGGTAATTTGATTTAAACTTATATAGATTTTGTCATTGTGATTTAGAAGTAGGAGTTTCTATGGAAGTTCAAAACTTGTAAATATTGGGTATATGAAGGAATTGTTTTGATCATTCTATAATTTCATTGAATATGAAAAATAAAATTGGAATAATATTTTTACATTAATGGTAGTTTCCAGAACGTTTTTCTGCATATGATGTTACAAATTAGTGCAACTTACTGAGTTATTTTACTGTTGTTTATTTGCTATTGCTAAGTCAATTTTTTGTTCCTCTTTTCTTGGAATTCATTTAGTCAATAATGAGGTGCCAACGTCAAAGTATCCTGCTCAAGTCTGATAGGATGTTTTATGTATCTTTTCTAGGAAAAGTTAGTTATCTTTGAGTTTATATATTCAAGTATCTGCTGTAAATTTTATTAAGTGAAATCAATAAAAACTTTGAGCTTATTCTCTAGATATCAGTCCACTTCTCTGATTCATTAAGATTTTTTTTTTCTGTGTTCCTTTTGTTTTATGGTATCAAAGCCTGTCCCAAGTTCTTTTACTTTTTCACCTTTTTTTTTCTCTATTAACAGAAAATTTCGTATTTTACTCTATGGAGCTAGTCAACGGAGGAAGTGGTGCGAACACACAAAACGGTGTTGAAAAACTTGTAAGAACAAATTACTAGTATTGGAGAATGTGTATGGAGGCTTATCTTCAAAGTCAAGACTTATGGGAACTAGTAGCTGGTTCTGATACAGAGATTCCAGCTAATACTCCTGATAACAGTAAGCCACGAAGGAAATGGAAGATCAAATGCGGGAAGGCTCTGTTTGCTTTGAGGACATCAATTAGCAAGGAGTTGATTGATCATGTTCGTGATGTTAACTCTCCAAAGCAAGTCTAGGAAACTCTTGAGAGACTATTTTCCAAGAAGAATACAGTTCTTGGAAAATGAAGTAGCAATGACAACACAATGAGGTATATCAATTTCAGAATATTTCTTGCGTGCAAAAAGTATTTGCGCTGAAATTTCTGAATTGGATGTGGATAAGAAGATTAGTGAAACTCGTTTAAGAAGATTTCTCATTCGTGGTTTAAAGAAGGAATACACACCATTCATCATGTCTATTCATGGGTGGGAAAAACAACCATCAGTTGAAGAATTGGAGAATTTGCTTTCTAACCAAAAGGCTTTGGCTAAACAAATGGCCAAGGATTTCAATTCTAAACACGATGCTGTTCTTTTCTCAAGCAGAAAATCAAATGGGGATGATCCAGAAGACATTATCAACAAGAAAAAGGCTACTAGTGACAGCCCACAAGGCAGCAAATCCTTCAAATGCTACCGATGCGGCAGGCCTGGGCATATCAAAAAATACTGTCGTGTAAAGCTTTCCAAAGCAAATGCTGCTTGTGTGGATGAAGAAGATGACCAATCCAACTGGGAGCAATGCTTCACTGTTGTTGAAGTTGAAGGGAGAGGTACCACTGCTCCAAAACTACCACCAAGTCAATCTCACGTCAACTATATTGATTACAAACAGGAATGGATTGTTGATTTTGGTAGCTCACACCATGTCACTGGCAATGACTCATTATTTTCAGAGCTGCGACAACATAATGAAGGGCGTGTAATTGTCACGGCTGATAATTCAGCTTATCCGGTGGTAAAAGAAGGTGTTGTGAAGGTCGGCACTAATAATGGAAACATCAAACTAAATGGTGTTTATCATATTCCAGGTTTGAAGAAAAATTTAGTTTCAGTTTCTCAAATTATTGATTCAGAAAAATACATTTTGTTTGGTCCAAATGATGTGAAGGTGCTTGAAAATGTAAGAAATATTAAAGCTGATGTTGTTCTCCCTAGTGACAAGAGAGGCTTCTTATTTGTCTTATCAGTAGGAGAGGCCTATGTAAAGAAGACAAGTCAAACTGACAGTGTAGCTATACGGCATGCTCGGTTGGGACATTTAGGCTATCAAATGTTGCAGCAGGTCTCTTCACAGAAATTGTTAGATGGCTTACCAACATTGAAGAATGTACATGAAAATGTGATTTGCCAAGGCTGCCAATATGGCAAATCACATCGTCTTCCCTTCAAAAGTTCATCAAACCATCGATTGGCTCCTTTTGAACTAGTTCACACAGACTTAATGGGACCAACAAGAACAACAAGCTATGGTGAAAATCAATATGTCGTGATTTTGGTGGATGATTTTTCACGGTACACCTGAGTGTATTTTCTGAAAGAGAAAAATGAAGCACTCTCCTAGTTCGTTGAATTTAATAGTGTTGTGAAGATGGAGTTTGGGCAGAAAATAAAATGTTTAAGAAGTGACAATAGTGGCGAGTTTATGTCAGATGATTTCTTCCAATATTGTGACAGTTGTGGCATTCAACGACAAATGACATGTCCTAACACCCCTTAGCAAAACGAGGTTGCGGAGAGAAAGTTGGCACACTTGACTTCAACAAGTCTTTCATGGCTGCATGATAAAAATCTCCCTCGGGAGCTTTGGGCAGAAGCAATTCAATGTGCATGTCATGTGATAAATCGTTTACCACCATGGTAGGGTAAAGAACAAGCTCCTTTTGAATTATTGCTTAATCAGAAGCCAAATGTAAATTATTTTCGAGTATTTGGTTTTATTTGTTATGTTCATGTTCCTAAAACTAATCAAACCAAACTTGACCCCAAAGCAAAGAAATGCATCTTTGTTGGCTATGATTCATGCAGAAAAGGATGGAGGTGTATGGATCCAAATACAAAGAAATTTGTCACATCCAGGGATGTTGTTTTTGATGAGTTTTCAACCTGGTATTCAACACACAAATCAATCGTCCAAAATGCTGCTCTTGATAATGATCAAGATAATTTTGACCAGCCTTTTCCTGAAACTATCACACAAAGAAATGATGAATCCCAAGCTACAAGGAGTGATATTTCAAGTTCAAATAATGTTGAACAGATGGCTAGAAGGTCATCAAGGGAGAAAAAGCAGCCAGATTACCTTAAAGATTATGAGGTACAGCTAAACCATTGCACAGTGACCTCATGCTTCTTCACTGGAGCATTGAATGAAAAATCAAAAAATTATAAGGAAGCCAAAATCATCTAGAATGGGAAGCAGCTATGCAAGAAGAAATTGAAGCATTAAACAAGAATCAGATATGGGAGTTGGTGCCAAAACCAGAAAATTGCAAACCTATCTCATGTAAATGGGTTTATTGTTTGAAGAAGAAATTAGATAGGAGTGTTGACAAATACAAAGCTTGACTTGTTGCGCGTGGTTTCTCCCAAAGCTATGGGCTGGATTATAAAGAAACATTCAGTCCCGTTGCAAAAATGGTAATAGTAAGAGTTGTACTTTCTCTTGCAGCTTTTAAAAATTGAAAGCTTTGGCAACTAGATGTAAATAACGCATTTCTTTACGGTGAACTGGATCAAGAAGTCTTCATGGAACAGCCAAGAGGATATGTTTCCAAGCAATATCCCCATCATGTTTGTCTCTTGAAGAAGGCTTAGTATGGCCTCAAACAAGCACCATGTGCTTGGTATGGTAAAGTTTCTCAATACTTTATCTTTTGTGGATTCAAACTTTCTGATGCAGATTCTAGTTTGGTCATTAAATTAGAATCAGATATGCATTTGTTGGTCTTATTGTATGTGGACGATATGATAATTACTGGAGATAATGAAGTTGAAATTTCCATGTTGAAAAATGATTTGTCTATTCGTTTTGATATGAAAAACTTGGGAGAGGTTGGCTTTTTTCTTAGTCTAGAAGTTGAAAAATTAGACCATGGGTATTTTGTGTCTCAAAAGGGTTATGCAAAGGAGCTCTTGCAGCGTTTTAGCATGGGGGAGTCAAAAGAAAAAGCTACTCCAATGGAGCCACACCTCAAGCTGATGAAAGACGAAGGAGAACCATTAAAGGATGCAAGAAAATTCAAACAACTTGTTGGTAGTTTAATTTACCTAACTATCACAAGACCTGAGATTGCTTATTCTGTTGGCATAATTTCACAGTTTATGCAATGTCCAAGGAATTCTCACATGGATGCAGCAAAAAGAATTCTAAGATACATAAAGGGTTCTTTTGATCATGGCCTTATGTACAAGAAGGCTGAAAGTCTCTTGTTAACTGGGTTTACTAATGCAGATTGGGCAGGAAATGCAAATGATAGACATTCAACTTCGAGTTATTGCTTCAGCAGTGGTTTCTTGGTGTAGTAAGAAGCAATCTGTAGTTGCTTTATCAAGCACTGAAGCTGAATATGTGGCTGCAACTATGGCTGCACAAGAATGCATGTGGTTGAAGAGGTTGATGGAAGATATCTTATGCAAAATTGATTACGCTGTAGAAATCAAATGTGATAATGAAAGTGTTGTTAAACTTGCATCAAACCCAATATTTCATAGGCGAACAAGGCACATTGAAGTTCATCATCACTACATTCGAGAGAAGGTATTGGGTCAAGAAATTGAGTTGAAAGGAATATCTACAAATGACCAAATAGCAGAAATCTTCACAAAAGCTTTAGCTAAGTCCAAGTTTGAAGATTTTAGAGCTGCTCTTGGAGTAATTAGTCGTAAGTATCCACTAAGGGGGAGTGTTACAAATTAGTGCAACTTACTGAGTTATTTTACTGTCGTTTATTTGCTGTTGATGAGTCAATTTTCTGTTCCTCTTTTCTTGGAATTGATTTAGTCAATAATGAGGTGTCAACGTCAGAGTATCCTGCTCAAGTCTGATAGGATATTTTATGTATCTTTTCTAGGAAAAGTTAGTTATTTTTGAGTTTATATATTCAAGTATATGCTGTAATTTTTATTAAGTAAAGTCAATAAAAACTTTGAGCTTATTCTCTAGATATCAGTCCACTTCTCTAATTCATTAAGAATTTTTTTTGTGTTCCTTTCGTTTTATATGATGCTTAAAATCATGGGTGGTGCTTTATTTTATGCTAAATTATGAGTGATTGAACAGAACAATACAATGTGAAAATGATATACAGAATGATAATTTTTGTATCATAAAATTTTGCAGAAGGTTTGGCCAAATGGATTTGTAGAGAGAGAAGACGAAGCGGATCCGAGAGGAGTGAGGAGATAGATTTTTGAGCAAAAATAGGTTGAGGAGCATTTAGATATTACAAAAATATTTTAACGGATAGCAAATAGAAGTTTTAATAGAAGAACAAAATAATATAATTTTATAAAACACAAATATTAAAGAGTTGAGTAATAAAAGAAGAAGGATAAAATATTATAAAATACAAGGCCAATAATATATTTTTTTTCTATATAAAATAAAATGATTAAAGAAAATTTTATAACAGTGCTTCTATAGGTTTTATAGCTAGACCCATTTGATTTTGATTTTTTTTATTCTTTTTGTTAACTCGCACAATAGATTGTGTATATTGAGTTACAAAATCAATTTTAGTAGGTTGCAGTTCACAAAAATTTACTCTGTATGATAAATTTCATAAAACTACAAATTTAATGGTATCAATTATTTTATATTTAATTTACAATACAGAATCAAATTCTGCAAACTGTGGACCACTGAAATTAATCTCGGAACTTAAAATAGACAATTTACTGTACGAGTGAAAAATAAAATAAAAAAAATCAAAATCATAGATTGAATAATTAATCTCGCAATCTCTCTGCGAGACAAATATCTTTACAGATTTGTAACACCATAAATCCAACTTACGAATAAGTCAGACTGAAGTGTTAAGAAACCGCTAACCTCCATTACTGCTTACAAAAAATTTTTTTAATTTGCTATTACATCATAAATACTTTAATCATTTCTCATATACTAACTACTTTACAATATTATCCATATCAAATAATCCCCAATATCCAGTACATGCTAAACTAAATAAAACCAGATGTTGTACCAATACTTGACTTCTAGAAGCGGACCATGAATATGCTGCTATTCAATTTCTTCTATCTGCGTACTTACGAGTTACAAAAATAACTCGCTGAGCAACTCCATGCTCAGTTGGTACAATATATAATACAGTATTTTTTTTCAAAACCAGTTGACGCATTCATTTCATATAACTATTCAAATAATATTTATATTTAAAAGTTGAACAAATAAATAAACACAAATCACAGTTCAAATCTCAATATACTTCCATTTAGCAATACTTTTACTCTACTGATTTTACTGGATTTTCAAGGATAAGACTAAGGGCTATTTATTTTGGCCGTATTTTTCCAATACGCCATTTTTATTATCTTTGGCATTAACCCGAAGTTATGCTCAGGGAGATAATATGTTTGAGTTATGCATTTATCTTTGGCTATAACCCGAAGTTATGCTCCGGGAGATAATATGTTTAAGTTATGCATTTATCTTTGGCTATAACCCGTACAGGGTTTTGCCCATATGTCGACATATACTTATCACAAGGTCCATTACCAAGTAGAGTATATAAAATATATATTTAATGGTCATGTTCATCTCAAACATCATTTCAGAATTCTCATATATTATCAATATCACATTTTTTTATTTACCGCGCTGGTAGCTTCGCTTCTGTGACTACCGCATCGATATAATAAGCATTTAAATATAACTCAAATCCACGTTTGAATTCAAAATATAATTATCTTCAAAATATAATTATTTTCAAAATATAGTAAAAATATTAATTATTAGAAATAAACAGTTTAAATCAAAATCTTTAATTTCGTCTTTATTGCACAGGTAGCATCGCACTCGCGATTATCGCGTCGATATTAAAAATTCAGCAAACATTTATATTCAACTCGAACACACGTTCGAGTTCCCAATAATTATTCAAATACAGTAAAATACCAATCATTTAAAATCCAGAGAAATAATAATAATTTAAAAAAAAAAATTTAAATCAAAATTAGTTCGTATACGTAAAAGTATCGAACCTGGTGGAGCCCGCAGATAAAGTCATACGCGTTAATTTTCTCGCATTCTATCTTCATAACTCCTCTCGAACTGTCCTTTGTCCTTTCACTAATCACAATAAAATGATTTCTATAATTAATTATTTCCGTCAACTAATTATATAAATCGAGTTCTTATTATTATTTTGTTTCAATCGTATTTCCTTACGATCTGTAATTAATTCCATTTCATAATTTAATTCTCACTTTCACTATTATTTATTTCCTTTACTTATATTTAATCATCTTCCATTAATTTTATTTCCAATTTTAATCTCATTTAAAATTTAAAACATTAACAATTTAAATTCCAATAATTAAGTTGCGAACTTTACATTTCTGATAGTTCGAGTTCTCGAATTACAAAACCGATTCCAAAATCGAACTCAGCGCGTCGAAACGATACGATATAGGGTCTATCGAAAATTCTCATCGGAAATGGAATATTCAGGTCGCCGGAGGACCGTCGGATTCTCGCCGAAAAACTGCAAAACTTATCAGATTTCAAATCCAAGCACACCGTTAGCTTCGTTTCACTGCAAAGAATAAAAAAACGCAAGCATATTCAACAAACAATATACCAAATTGCCGGAATCAACAAAAATAGTCTGGTCTTCGCCGGAATTCCACAAATCGAGACCAAAATCAAAAAACTCAACACTAATCGGTAGATCAAGAAGAGAGGAGTTCGAAATTACCATAATCGGAGTCATCAGACCGCCGGAGATGGTCGAAAAATGCCATTGAGGGCGTTGGTGAACAGTGTCGCGACGCCTCTTCTTGGGTCACTAGAAACGGTGTTTTTCGGCCACGATCTTTACATCAAACGATAGGTCTCTTCGAGGGGAGTCCAGATCGGTACTCGACACCACCATCCAACCACCGGTGAGACCGGAATCGGTGTCAGCAGGTCTCATTTTCTCTCTCTCTCTATCGCGATCATGGTCTCTCTCTCTCTCTTTATCGGTTTTTGTTTCTGCTTCTCCATATGCCGCCGGGAACTAAAGAAGAAATAGGAGAGGAAGAAGGAGAGGATGAAGGCGGCGGCGAAGGGTGCGGCGGCGGCGGTGATCTTGCCGCTGCTGCTCGTTGATTTCCATGAAGAAGAAAGGAAGGAAAATGAGAATCGATTTTCGATTCTCTCTCTCTTTTTTATTTGTTTTTTTTATTTGTTAATAATAATAATAATAATCATAATAACAATAATAATAATACTAATAATAATATTTAAAATATCTTTCGACAAAAATACTAAAATGCCTTCAACTATTTAAATAAATTACATAAATTAATTGGACTATAATGTCTTCTATATGTTTTATTATTTATCAAAATACCAATGGTTTAAAATTTCTAAAATACTTCTCAAAATAAATTTTATTTTTAAATTAGTCTTTTTAATTAAAAATCGATATTTAAAAATTATGGTGTTATATATTTACTTACTACGAGACAAATATCATTACATATTTTATAAAGGAAAATTTATAAAAACCTCCCTAGATTTTACTCAAAAAGGTTTTCTCTCTCTTTTTTTTTTTTTAATAAAATCTCCCTCCGTTTTAATTTCGTTGACAAAAATACCCTTATTATCTATTTTCTGTTAAAATATTTTACGTGTCTTTTGAAAAGCTCAGTTTTGAAAGTTTGTGGTCTTCTTCCTCCCCTAGCCACCAACCAAACTGCCAGCAACCATTTCTGGCCAGGCCAAGCACCTGCTGCCACTAGACCCGGAGTTCACTCCGGCACCGGCGAGTTCCCTGTCAAGCACAACCAACAACCACACAGCCTTCGTTCAATCATCATTCTCTATCCATGGGTTTCAAAACCTGAAATCGTCAATCTTTTTTTATGCCGCCGGTTCCTTGTGTTCTTGTCAGAAGGAAATTCAATCAGTAGGCACACAACACTCGCAGGCCTTAGTCACTAGCCACGACCAGCAATCCTAATGCCGTGCCCAACAATTTCTATAGCTGGTTGAAAACGAAAGAGAGGAGACATCAACTAAAAATTGCAACAGTAAGCAAAATTAATTTTCAGAAAACCGAATCTGCCAACTTCATAAACAAATAATGATTCTTCGATTAATTGGTTTGAAATGTGTTTTGCCATAATAGAATTTAGAGAGTTTGGATTTTTTAATCTGGGAATAGGAAAATGAAGAATACAATGAAGCTTGCGGCTTGATCATTGGGAGATGATGAAATCTTAAATTGGTTCGGGATTTGGTTTCTAGCGGTTGGTCAAAGTTGGCAGAGAAGAAACTCCGGTAGTGGTGGTGCAGCAGTTTTGGTTGAGAGAGGAGATGAAGAAAAGGTCATTTAAATTACTTTTTTAATTTAATTTTTAGAAAATTTAAAAATTATAAAATTATAAAAAATATAAAATAATCCTTTAATTTTTTATTTTTTTTAAAAGAGCTTAAAAAATTATATTTTTATCTTTCTATTATTATTTTAACAGAAAAAATAAACAATAGATTATTTTTATCGACGGAATTAAAGTACAGAGATATTTTTATCCGTTAAAAAAAAGACATAAAAAAATTATAAATATGGATAAAATTTAGAAATTTTTTTAATTATTTTTTAAATTTCCCTTTTATAAATTCACTTTTCTTATTACTATTTTTGTATTTTTTTATTTTTTATATTTCAAAAATTAGATTTAAGTTTAGTATTGATAGTTTAATAGGTTGGGTTAAGTAGATTAAAATATATATATATATATATATATATATAATACAGTAATTATATTTTATAACTAACCTAAACATATTCTAATTTATCTAATTTAACTTATTAAACTATCAACACCAAATTTAAATCTAATACTGTTTGAAATATAAAAAATAAAAAAACTAAGAAGGAAATATATGTCTATCAATGTGTGGAGGTTGGGGTTGGCTTAGACATAGCAAACTGTTAGGTATCCTTCCATTATGTATGTGAGTTGTCAAAACAAATATTTAACCATCCATAGAATAGTTGGTTGGAAATTAATGAATGGATAGACTTTTTAAGCTCATAAGAGACAAAATGACTTTAAAGCTGAGGAACTTTCTTCCATTACGAAAAGAAAGCTGTATTTGGAAATTTTTGTGAACAAGAAAGGCATTAAAAGATGGCGTAAATTCTTAAAGAAATGGAAAGAGAAGAAGAGTCTAGTGCCAGCAAAGTTCAAAATCCAAACAACAAATTGCATTCCCCCAGTTTTAGACATGGCTACAGAAACAACAAATTGCATGCCCCCTGTAAAGATATTAGATTCATGTCGAGTCAAGCCACCGCCGGACTCACCCAAATCATCTCTCCCTCTTACCTATTTTGATACTTTCTGGCTAAAATTTCATCCTGTTGAACGGATTTTTTTCTGCCAACTCACTGATTTAACTCGGTCCTTGTTCGACTCGGTGGTTCTTCCTAGACTTAAATCCTCTCTTTCTCTTGCTCTCCTACACTTCCTTCCTCTTTCAGCAGGGAAAATCCGATGGCCTCCGCATCTCCATAAACCAATCATCCTTTACAACCCCGACGATACCGTTTTACTCACAATTGCTGAGACTAGTTCTGATTTGACTCGTCTTTCAGGCAACCAAAAGGTTGAAGCTTTTGAGTCACATTTTTATGTTCAAGTAAAACATATCAAGCTCTTCTGAAATTGAAAATATCCAACTTTACCACCTCAGCAAACTCCATTTTTGGATTGAAGAATAATTCAAAACCCAGAAGAGCTTGATATGTTTTACTTGAACAGCTTGATAAGTACTAAATATGTCCATATTTTAAAGTGAATAAATGCTTAATTTTTATTTACATTTAATTATTAATAGCACTTATTGGACTTATTTTGATCTTTGCAGGTTTTAGTAGCATTATAACAAAAAGGAGCAAAAATA
>CATIWJ010456738.1:0-12313 GCA_949640765.1 Croton laevigatus | reverse complement strand
GTTTAAATCTAAAAATGATGTGTTTTGGGATGTTTTCCAAGCCTTCACACGCTGCCGTTAGTTTGAACTTCACCCTCCGTTTTCTCATGGACGGAGGGTGCGACGAGAACTATTTAACATAGTTTAGGGGTTTAATTGTATCAGTAGTATAACAAGGGGCCTAAAGTCCAAAAGTGCTATAGTACAAGGGGCAAAAAATGTTATTGGCCGACTATATATTGTCTTTTGTTTAATCGTTATGGATAAGAGATAAGGTTTTTCATTGTTTACTACATTATACCTATTCAATAACTATTCTTACTATAAGTTGAACTATCAATTGTTGAAATAAAAAAAAAATTTCATTTATAAATTCGTTTATAAATATATTGAATATATAATTAAAGTTTTACATATTTTAATAAATTTTTTTAATGCTAGTGATTATATTATTTTTAAATATTAGTTATTAAGCATGGATCGAAATTTGACAGAATAAAAAGAAAATTAAATATGTATAAGCTATTACTTTAGTAAACACGTTATAAGTAAAATATAAATGTCTTATAAATAAATAAATAAACAAAAAAAATTTATTTCTATTTGATTTTATTAATTTCAATACTGTTTCTTAATAATTTGAACATGTTTTAAATCAATTGCAAACTCAAAACTTATTGCTATTTTTGCACACCCGCCGCATAACGTACGGGTAAAATTCTAATTTGACATTTAACTTATCAGTAAATCCTATATTTGTATTAATACATTAAAAAATAATCGTGGTTTGTAAAAATTATATTTTGAAGTCTTTAGATTCAAATTTCTTATTTACATAAAAAAAAACCAATAATATCTCTAGATATTGTAATTACATTTAATTAATTTTAAAAAATTAATTTAAAGTAGATTTGATCTTAATTTATTCTTAAATTTCATTCCTATGGTTAATACCAGTATTGTTGATCTCAGAAAGGACCAGCCAGTTTAATATATTAAACCGCGGGCCAACAGTATATTCGGGTCAGTTCTATTTGAAACCTGGAAATAGATTAAAAAAAAAACTGGAGTCAATGCATTGTCCCGGTTGGACCGAATAGTTTTCTGAAAAACCCCCTCCATTATGTTGTGGAGATGGGCTACTTTCCTAACCCTTCGCTACTCCTTCCTTTTCTTTTTAACAAATTGCCACTCCTTCCTTTTAAACACTATCTTACAATTACTTCTAATCGACGTTGAATTATGGTAAATGATATCATTTTGTTTTCTTTTTGATGTTCCGAACCGTTAAAAGAGGATCCAAAAGAGGTTGGACCGCCTAAGATAAAGAGTCGGTAGGTGAGATATAAAGAGATACCGAACTGAACCTGCACACAAAAAGAAATAAGATCAGACGAAGCCCTTAGGCGACCACTCCGATGCTTAAGTCAGGATTTGCTTAGCTCAGAAAAGAATAATCAGAAGAAAAGCAATTAATGCGATACCTGGCACAATAATCGAGGTTTGGTATTTATAGGCAAGAATCTCCTGACATTCTGTCATAGAACGGGTTGACAATTCCTGACATTCCCTTAGTACTTTCAGTGGCTTTGTCGGCGTACGGTTCTGCACTAGTTCTGACATGCCAGTCTCAAGTATGCTTTTTGGCGCTTTCATGACCGATATCTTGGATGAAGGTTCTCTGGTGTCGGTTAAGTCAATGTGGCGATGTCGCCTTCGGACATCGGATGATAGTCCGATGTCCGAAGCTCCATTCGACCGAGTGATCTGTAAATCTTCAAACCGAACCGACCGGTTGTGGGATTCGACCGACCTGTGTCAATGATTTAAGGGAACGGTGTTATCACTTTTCCTCAATAAACAGACTAGGGCTATTGCCAATTTCTTTTATTATTTCAATTTTTTACTAGTGAATGTTTCATTCTAACTAAAAATATCAATAATCAAAATTTCAAATCACGTACAAATATTTTTAAAATACGAATAAATTAATTTTTTTACTTTCCAAACTTCATGGATTATATATATATATATATTTAACATTGTCATACCTAACTTATAAAAGTAAATTATGGTAAATTTGACTAATGAATTCCCTTCTTAGCCATTTGTGGGTAAAATAGGGCTTATATGGACCAAAATGAAGTTTGTTTTGTTGGACTGTACCTTTGAAATGAGATTAAATAAGTAGAGGGTAAGCAAATTGCGATTCAGTAAACCGACACACCGAACCGAAAATTGTGATTTTAAGCTAGAAGCAAATCACAAACCATATCGTTGAACAAGTGAACTGCACGGAACTGTACTGAAAGTCTGCGAGCAGTTTGTGGTTCAAACCATGAAAATGTTTTTTCCACTTTTTCTATTTTTTCTATGTATTGATCTCAAAACCATGTTGTTTTGAGTTGAGAATGTAAACGATAAACCGAACAAACAAGAATCACACCACAAATACGATTGAACTATCTGAATTGTCCGGTGCGGTTTTGTACATTTGGTAATTTCTACTCACCCTTTTAATAAGAGTGTTCTCATGTATTTATAGTATATATAAAAGTTGAGGATTGTTTGATGACGTGACAAAATTAATGCTTATATGTTATTTTTTGATTTTTCCAATGTTTAAAAATAATTGTATTTAATATGTAGAGACCTTTCATGTTTTCCTAAATGACTATAATCAATATTAATAAAATAGAATAAATTTGTTTCATTATTATTTTTAAAATTTTATTATAAAAAATTGGTAATCAATAAATTAGAAAAAATATAACCGTTAAAAATATATATATTTATTTAAAATATGATATATGAAATAAAATTTTAATTTATGAATATTTTTAAATTTATTATAACATATTATACACAAATAAAAAATTAAATAAATATTTATTAATAAAAATGATGCAGTGCATTAACAAAATTGTAAAGAAACAATCACATCCCTTTCCAGCAATTTATTATAATATATTATACATAAATAAAAAATTAAATAAATATTTATTAATAAAATGGTATAGTGTATTAACAAAATTATAAAGAAATAATCATATACTTTTCCCCAACCTTTTAATTTCTTTCAAATTGTAATGTTACAATGCAAACAAAATTTTCTAAGAGTTCATTGATTGCACCAGAAAATTAAAAATGAAATACGATAGAGATAATGATTTATATGGTTAAAAGAATCATTGATATTATATTAATATTTTCTTTCATTGTTTTTAATAATATTGATAAGCAAAATTTATATTGATATTGCATGATAAAATTAATGCATCTTTCACTAAAATAAAATCCAAACATTTTATAGAATCAATTTAAAAATAACTTCATTATTTCTTAGATTTTATGAATAATCACATACTTTTTTTTTTCTTTTCATTGCCTAGCTTGTGCTAGGGCTTTCATGCAAGTTCCATCTGCTGTTGTGCCTAGCTTTCTGCTAGGACTTTCCGGCAAGTTCCATCTGCCATTGTGCCTAATATGCTCATAGGGCTTTCTAGTAAGTTCCATTTGCCGTTGTGCCTAGCTTGTGAGGTTAGGATTTTTAGGTGCTTAACCTCACAGGTTATGGCTTAAAGATGCCTAACTCTCAGTTAGTGCATATCTGGCAAGTTCCATCTATCGTTGTGCCTAGTTCGCTGCTAGGACTTTCAGGTGATTAATCTTGTTATTTAAGAACTTAAAGATAACTAGCTCACTGCTAGTTGTAACTTTAAGTAGTTAAAATTAATTTAACAAATACATCATATGTTTGATTTTTAAGTTAATTTATAAATATTATATTCTTAAATTATGTTTAATACATCTTAACTTTTAAAATTTCATATTTAATGTAATTTAATTAAGAAAAATTTCTCTGAGGTCCCTAAGGTTTTGTAAAATGAGCTATTGGGTTCACAAAGTTTGGAAATTAGGCTGAAAGGCCCTACAAATATCCCGTAGTCCAACAATACAGTCCATCCGTCCATTTAATGAAGAATATTGCAAAATCAATGCCAAAGTTGACTAAAATTTGCAAACTTAATGCCAAATGACTTGTTTCTCTGCAAGGGTTCCAAAAACTGCATCATTTTCAGCTGAATATGCACAAGTTCATCGAAAAATCTCAAAATCAAATCTATTTTTGGCCAGAAAATAGAATCGGAAAAATACTCAACCAAATGAAGCAAACCTTATATCAAATGAAAGAGAATAAGCTAAAAAAACTAAATATACCTATATTAGAACTTGCAAGTCGCTGGAGAGCATTAAAAAAGGCCGGAAAGCTAAATGGATCGAAATAACTCGTGACCCGATCCGACGATGGTTGAGTAACGGAGATGGCCATGTTTGTTGATGGAGGCCAGCTAGCGGTGAGAGGCAATGTTGGCTGTTGTTCGGTGGTTGTGTTGTTTCGGTTGCAGCGGTGGTTGGGAGAGAACTCTCCCTCTTTCTATTGTTTTGTCTCTTTGTTTCCCTTTTTTTTTTTATTTAATTTTTTCTGCTTCTCTCCCCTCCTCAACAACAACAACAATAATAATAATTTTATGTCTTTTTTAATCTTTTTTATTTAATTTGTTTACTTCTCTCCTCTTAATAATAATAATAATAATAATAAAAGAGTGGAAGAACCTTAAGTAAATTATATAAAAACGGGAGGAACTTAATATAATAAAATTATATTTTATCTGAGAATAATATAGTTATTTTATGTGGACCTATGGAAAAATGAGCAAAAAAACGATAGAAGAATCTCATAGTTGGATGGCAGAATAATTGTAGGGCCTTTCAGTCTAATTTCTAAACTTTGGGGACCCAATAACTCATTTTACAAAACCTCAAAGACCCAAATAAATTCTCCCATTTAATTAATATCCATAATTAGGAACCATAATTCTTAAATAGATACAATTCTGAAGCGGTTGTACTGCTAGTGGATAGATATAGATAGAAGATTATTGAATTGAATCCAATGGAGCTACAAGCACAAAACAATGTTGAGCCTACAATACAATATTTCCAAAAAAAATTGCAAGAAAATTTCAAAACTCAAAAGATTAATTAACTTGATTTTTTCCAATGACTGGATTTACCAAAATATACAAGATTTGCTCTAGCCATTTACATGATGAGGTCCAAAATAATGGGAAAATTTCGTATCCTGAACACTTCATCCATGATCCAACCACCCAGCCTTCTCCAGCCAGTCACAAATTGAGCAACCAAACTAAGAATGTGGAACAGCACATGCAGCACCATAGTTTCAACTTATCAATGGCTTAGCCTTGCCAATGTGGCCCATACTGTTAACTAGATCTTTTCGAATACAAACAGGGAAAACATTGATGTCCTTTAGCACTTTCAACCGCCAAAGTACATAAGGGAAACTCAACTGATCCCGAGAAGTGAAGCGAACCACTTCGTTAAACCAGAGGCACATAAACAGATTTGTCAATGGTGTATGCTTCCTCACGATGACTGAAGCTTCGTTCAAAGCTGCAGACCATCCATAATAAAACATCATTACAAACAAAGCATCTAAAAGGACATTATAATGATACTAGAGAACCATGCCAAACTAATGCATTTCTTGATGGGATTTGTCACTTTTAGCTACTAGGCAATCTACTAGAGCAAATTTTCAGTCAATCAACAGCTACTGCTACATGAGATTTAAATAAAAATGAATGCGTTTAGGTGTTAGCTCAGAGCTTAATTTGAACTTGTGTTATTATAGGAGCTTTTGTTACTAGTGCCAAAATTGATAATGATAATATCAAAAAGAAGAACTCACCCTTCTTTCCGTTAAACCTTTTATCTTCAGGTAAGCCATCCAGTCTATATTGAGTCAACTGCACCTCAACTTCTTCTGGTGTGGCTTTGTGTTTCTTCACAACAGCTGTAGCCTCTTCATATACACTGCTGCGAGCTCCATGTTGAGAAATTGCTAATACAGATTTTGTACGCCAAAGAAGGGCTTCCAGAACACCTAAAGGGTCTCTTCTAAATTGGGATTTTGAGTCTACCCAAATGGAGTACTTGGCAAGAGGAAAGAGACGATGTGCCAACATCTGCTAGCAGCATTGATGTATAATATTAACATGAAAATTTCAATGAGAAAAACACAAATGGATATCTACCATGCTATATATTACCATTTCAAAAAAAAGAAGCATAACTGAAAAAGGGCTCAAGCAATCAATAAGTGTGAAAAGAAAATCTTCCTGAATTTCTTGCCTGATTCACAACTATAAACATTATGTGAAATCAATCTTAACTGAAATTTCCTACCTAGTAAATAATAAATTAATAATACAAAAATATAAGATGATTTTCGATAAATCTTGCCATATAATTACAAGAATACGTGCAGCTACTCCAGTTATTGCTCTCAGTATCCCCAGTTGAAGTGGATTAAAAACAATGCTGACTTCATTGATTTATAGGTTCACAAGACAAGATTCAAAATTTTCATGTGCAATAAATCATAACTGTGTCAGACATGAAATCACAATAACCATGAATAAACCCATAGTAAAGATTGAATGTGACAGGAAGATAGAAGCAAAAGGAAGCAGTTGCATGAAATCATGAAGCACAGAAATCACATATTTTGGGCATGTGTTCATAAAAGTTAGTTTTAATGTACTTATTAATACCTTTGGGATTTTACCATTTAACCTTTGATCAATAAAAGGAAGATCCCTCACAACCACAATGCGCCATTTTCCAATAAAATGGTTCTTATCAATTCTGTGCCCCTTTGATTCCTGAGCTGCTAGAGTAATTTCATCCCAAAATGCAACATAGCAAACCTGAATAGAGTGACAGTAAATACAATGCTGGTCCTGCTGTATGATAGCTAAAAAATGAAGGTTTCAGATAATACGAAGCTAACCTTTTGAAGTGACATGTCAGACATTCCGATGGGTTGGTAAAGGTCATCTCCACCACCAAAGGCACAAGTAGACACCACAACCTTGCAGTTTTGCATGTAACTTTTGTCATTGTCAGAAATTTTAAACCCTCCATTTTCACTGTAAAAACCGCAATGTATTTCAGCTGTTTCATTCACCTGAAAGTCACAGTTTCAACAACATATAAACAATAACCCCCCAAAGGCTTTGTAAAAGGTTCAATGTCACAGTATTTATCATATCCCCAGATTGCCTGCTGACATTAAATAATATAATCCTCAAGTAATCCTATATCAGCTAAACGATGTAAAGATGCAGCTTATAACCTTAAAACTTCTCTCTCTCTGGTCAAATGTTTGATCCCCAGTAAACAAATTAAATCTTGTACCCTGCGCGCGCAGGCGAGAAAGGGTACTATTCCCTCCTCCACGTTGTGGATCTTTCTCTGATATGTATACCACATTTTTAATAGGACTACTGGATTCATCATGGATGGGAATATCTAGTCGTCGAAGTTCTTCAAGAGGTAGTAGCTTCAAGCAACCTGATACCATCCAAAAATGTGCGTCACATATTGAATGGTTTTTAGTTTCGCATCTGCTAGATTGCAGAGAATCAAAGCACATCATTCATGACCGAGGTTTAAAACCAAATTCCTAACCTAATAACCTTCCTAGTACACATCCTTTAACAGAAAATCTAAACCTCAGTGAACTTAACTAGCTCAACATTAAATAAAATTAAATTACTAAAAGCTTCAAATAAGAGTAAATTACTTACGTGGTGGATCGAGCCGATCCAAATTCTCTTTGTTCTTCGATTCGCCTGTTGGGCGGTTGATTTTCAAATCTGGAGTTTTCATTTCTTTTTGTTCTAAATTAGGTTTTCTACTAATTCTTGAAGCTTCGAATACCAGCAATCCAGCAGCAGGAAGGAAAATCAAAAGCATCCAATACTTCAAGAGGAACCTAAGAACACGCTGAGCTAACTCGTTCTTGAATCGATGCCCATGCTGTTTCTTACGCTTCCGGCGGGCTCGGACCCGCATCCGAGAGAGTTCATCTGGTTCCTCATCAGAGACGTTAATCGAAATGCTGTTATTGAACGTAGGAGAGGACATCATCCGGAAATACTGAATGAATGCAGGTGAAACTCAAAATTGAAATTTGGGGAATTGGCCTAAACAATAAATGGTAGCTGGATCAGAATCAGCAAGCACTCTGTTCGAGAAAACCTAACTGCAGAAAAATACAAAAATAAAGGGAAATCTGAAATGTTAGGGCAGTTCCATAGTATAAAGGGGGTTTATGGTTTATTCATTTTAGTATACTTGGCAAACAAATAAGGTAATACATATACCTTCACGGCTTCACCTGTGCAGCTAGTTGTGGAGTTGATGGATCTATGAAGAGGGGAAAAAGGGAAATCAAGAGATCGGATAAATTTTTTTTTATATATAGATATCATATTCTACTTGGAAAATATGGAACCAGATTAACAAGTCTCCAATGAAACTGCAATGTTTATCTAAAACATACTCATTTAAGACAATCATTTGATCATTTGGACAGCTAAATTGATAGTTACTGTGAAAAAGTAAAAGGAAAAGACACCACAATTGCCCCACAAGTCACACTCCAGAGACGGAGTGGAACCAAAACCCGGTTCATTCACCAGTCCTGGTTCCTGATTTAAAACCAGCTAAATTCAAATATTCATTATTCCTCATTTTGTTTTTCATCTTATCACAGATTGCGCCATGCCATGATGTCAAAGATTTCTGAGTAGACAATAGGGCTCACTAAACTGCAATTCCAACAAAACAAACCGCACCGAACCACTGTGCGGTTTTATAGGATAGACAAACCACCGACTGCTCCATGAAGCTAGGTTTGTCAAATAGGTCGGATCCTATCGGATTTATGTTTATGTTGAGCATGTTCGAATTAAAAACCTTCCAACACTAACTTGGTATGTTTAAATTTCAGGTCCGGTTCTTGTCGATTTATTTAAATAAACAGGTCGAAAATCTCAACTCTAACCGGTTATATTTAGATCGGATTTGTGTCGTGTTAGCAAGTCGGATCAGCTTTTAACACCCTTAATCTCTTTTTTTTTCTCTCTTTCTTCTTTATTCTTTTTCTTTCCTTTCTTTTTATCCGTTTTGTTTTTTTTTCTTTTAATAATTATTATTATTATTAGAGAAAGTAAAGTATTATTATTATTATTATTATTATAAACAGTAAACATGTTAGACATGTCATTTTTCGGGTTGATTTTTTCGACCTGAACCTATCCCATTTAATTTCAGATCGAATTCGTGTCAACCTATTTAATTAACATGTCGAAAAATCTCAACCTTAATCCGCCATTAACAGGTCGGGTTCGTGTCGGATTAACAGGTTGGGTTAGCTTTTGCTTCCCCTTTATGAAGCACACTGCATTTTATATAATTAACTATTTGTACTTTTAAAAATACATTAATTTGTCCCTCAAACATTATTTTATTATTTTATTTAGTCATTTCATTAAAATCTTGTTGTTTTTGCGATTAGTTCATAAAAAAAGACGCATTTTCTAACTGTGCGGTCATTCAAATTTTATAAAATGAAATATTTAGTCCTTGAATTTTACATAAGTAATTATTTAGTTTCTAAAATTTTACATAATTAACTACTTAGCTCATAGGTACTAAAGAGTTTTAACAATAATTTTTACGGAAGAACTTGACAGTGTAACAAAGTAATACCTAAGAGACTAATTAGTGTATTTCTAAAAATATTAAAGTTAAATAGTTAATTATGTAATAATTTATGGATTTTATAGTATTTTTCATTTATAATTTATTTATGTTATATTTATACTATATTTACTTTAACGCAACATCTCACTAGAAAAGTGATTTTGATTACCAAAGACTCACTGGAAAGGGGATTCTAACCATACACCAATAGGATCAAATTCAACGTCAATTACAAATATATGGTATTAATTCAGAAAAAAAAAAACTACGAATATGATATTAATTTCACTTGGTACAATCTAATTCACAAAAAAGTTAAGAGGTGGTTTGGTATCGTTGTAGTTTTTTGTTTTCTATTTATTTTTACTAGGAAAAAAGGAAACCTATTTGGTAGTGAGTTTTTTTTTCCCTCAATTTATCCAAAAACGTTTTAAAAATAAAAAGCATAATTTGGAAAATCATAAAATGTGGTTTATGTCTATTTTCTTTTCACAATGGGTGTTACAAATGCTCTAAAGGTATTAGAACTATATTAGAATTCTAATTCTAATCCGATATAAAAGTCTTCTAAGTTCTAAATAATTATATATGACAATTTTGAGAAGAAAAAAATCCTCAATTGTTTCACACTCAAAGATCAAAGGAAGGACTAGTGCCACATAGCGTCGGGACAAGCTGTGGCCGTGTCACTAGAGTGTGCTATGCCAAAAAAAAGCTCACTTTCTTTCTACACCAATTCGGCCAAAATAGAAACGAAAAGAAGGGAGAATCAGGTTTATATTTTCGGTTTTCCTTCACAAATGTGTGCCAAATTTTATCAACATTTTTTCCCACTAATTTTGGCCTTTTATATTTTGACCCAAACTTGAGTTTTACTTCTTTAGGAGCCGGCCAAATTCCTAATCAAATTAAGATTTATTATCCTATATTATTTGATGTTTCCTGGGTCCGATGAAGAAAACAGTATGAGCCGTGGTTCACCTTTGAAGGAGCCAATGGTTGGATTTAATTGGTGTGATCCTGAAAACAAAAGGAGAGGGCAAGGGTGATGCCTTAGCAAACACTCCGATGCCTCAGTCAGTCAAAGGGTCAGTCAATATATGGAATAAAATAAGAATGATGAAGGAAGAATGATCCGAGTCCTCTTGAATAATAGATTCTTGGGGTATTTATAGTAAAGGATTCTTAAGAGCGTCTTACACGTGAAACCTCTGTAACGAAAACAATAATAACAGCACCCCTGTAATGATGACAATAAATGCCCACTTTCCATAATGATAACTGTAATATATATATTTAAAGGCCCATGCTTATCAAAGTACGGGTTACTTGTCTGTCTGTCCCTGTCAGAGTATGGGTCACGTGTTTGCTTGTCTACACCAGGAATGTGATTAGAAAATGTCTGACTGGAATGGATCTCGAGTGATGGATCGATACCAACCTGAGCCCTAGATACCGATCAGACTGTCTGGGGATCAGTCATCAAGTGATGACCTCCAGACTCCGACTAATGGACTGGGCTCAATAAAGGCCCAGACAATAGGGGTCTAGCCACAAGGTTCATCTGACCTTGGTCCCTATAGGGGCTATATCATCATTATTTAATCAGTATCACTGGATAATCAAGAAAATAAATTAGCAAATTATGATGTCGGTAAAGACAAACGATTATATAAGATTATTACATACTTAGTTAATTCATACGAATATGAATGATACTTGATTCAATTTGGATCATCATAATATAATTATGATTTATGGACTTAAATAATATTTAAGCCCATAATATTTTACTAAACACCAATTATGATTTATAGACTTGAATAATATTTAAACCCATGAACGAATTTTTTGAATCGCACATATAAAAGGATTTAACTTAGAAAATTATTCTCATTAAATATTAATTAAACCAAATTGATTAATTAATTAAAAATTTAATTAATTATTTAAAAAGAAGATAAAATCTTATTTATGATAAAATATCTAATTAGAATAACCAAATATTAATCCTACTTGAATAAAAAATGAAAATTCCTATTATTTGAAATAGGATAAAGATTTTTATTTGAATAAACTACAAAATTTTTTTTGTCAGTACCATTCATCTCCAATACATTGTTGTAAAGTCAATTCTGTAGGAATAAAAAAATAAATTATATACTGTAGAAAAAACAGTTTTCAAATTAAAAAAATAAAAACCAAAAACAGTTTTATGTTTTATAAGAAAAAAAAAACAGAAAAGAAAAAATAAAAACAAACGCGCCTAAAAAAACTATTCGGATATCAAGTTTTCGAACCACTAAAGACCATCACAAAATTTTTTTAAAAAAAGGGAAATTTACAATAACCACCCTATGTTTATACCATAATTACATTTTTCTCCCTGATGTTTTTTTAGTAAACAAAAATATCCCTGCGTTTCAATTTCGTTGGACAAAAATACCCTTTTGTCTATTTTTTCAGTTAAAATAACGCTAGAAGGACCAAAATATAATTTTTATGGGCCTTTTAAAAAAACTGAAGAATAAAGGGACTAATTTTAAATTTAGTTTATTAATTATTTATTTTATTATTTTCAATAAATAATTTCTTCATGTTCTTCATTCACCACTACAACCACCCAGCCACCGCCGCCTCCACCTCCAATTCTTCCCTACCCTTCCCTCACATTGAATCGACCAACTTG